>BPLR01012397.1:0-52610 GCA_021605095.1 Caerostris extrusa
TCAAGTATGTCCAGCAATGCTTTTTTAAATAATATTCCTTATTATAATAATTTCAACAATTACTTTGAAATTTCTGCTAACTTGATATTGCTGCAAGATCTGACATTTGACTAAGCTATTGAAAGGTATTTAGTTTGCTTTTCTCTGGGCCTTCTATAAAATTTCTTATTTTGCGCTTCTTGTCATATAAAAAAAAAAAAATGAAAGAATTGAAAAATGATAGAATTAGGTGAAAATGAAGAGATCGCTTTTAACTTTTTACCGACCTCGTTTAAAAGTAAAAATATCTGGATTTTTAAAATCCTAATCTCAATTGAAATGCACAAAACCCGATAAATAAATGACAGCAGTAATGATTGTCTCCATACTGAAAAAAGGACACAAGACCAACAGTAGAACTATTCATGTTAAACCATCACTAACTTTTCCCTTCATATTCAAAAAACTTAAGTTTTTTTTGCAACATTTTTTATTGCACAAAATCATTTAGATATGTAAATCAATTATTTTCAGATAAGAAAATAAAATGTTTATATTTTTGCCTTGATCATATTATAGAAATACTGCTACACTACTTTTAAGGATGAATATTTAAAATTGTTCGAAATTTTTAATAAACTATCTAATTTTTATATCCATATCTAATGACAGTGACGGACATATTATTTCTTTTGTTATTTCTGCGTATAAATTATCAGCACTTTTTAAACATTAATCAATAGCTTTTAAGTATTTAACTAGGCTGCATTTAAAAATGAATATTTAGCCAGCATTTAAGCATTAGGTATTTTAAAAATTTTTTGTTAACAATTCAATTGCATAATTTGAATTTAATGCTTGAATAGTTTTCAATCACTTTGATATTTTTATGCACTCAAAACCTGTCCCCCTCCAGATTTGATAACATTTGCTACATTGACTATGGAATACCCCCCATATGCAGATTTGTACCAGTGGAAGTGTCAGGTGGGTGGTATATTAATTAAAAGCTGGAGATTTACGAGTAAATGCCTAACTATTTCTAGTGAAACGACAACCGTTGACCTTCTATCCAGCTCGTATAGTAGTAATGCAGTATCAAAAACTGAAGTAACTATTAAGAACTCAAGTGTACAGAAACCCAATGTATAATTTGTATAGCTATTTCATGATTCGAAAATAATAAAAGACCTTACAGATTTATCGTTTAATAATTAAATAAAGTAGGCCTACCATTGTAATATTGCATTCACTATGAGGAACACTCCAAAACCTACAGGTCCCCCCAGATTTGATAACAGTTGACACTACATTGACTATGGAATACCCCCCATATGCAAGATTCTGATACCAGTGGAAGTGTAGGTGGTGAGTATATTAAAAGCTGGAGATTTACGAGTAAATGCCTAACTGTTTCTAGTGAAACGACAATTGACCTTCTATCCAGCTCGTATAGTAGTAATGCAGTATCAAAAACTGAAGTAACTATTAAGAACTCAAGTGTACAGAAAACCCAATGTATAATTTGTATAGCTATTTCATGATTCGAAAAATAATAAAAGACCTTACAGATTTATCGTTTAATAATTAAATAAAGTAGGCCTACCATTGTAATAATATTGCATTCCCTATGAGGAACACTCCAAAACCTACAGGTCCCCCTCAGATTTGATAACAGTTGCTACATTGACTATGGAATACCCCCATATGCAAGATTCACGATACCAGTGGAAGTGTAGGTGGTGGTATATTAAAAGCTGGAGATTTACGAGTAAATGCCTAACTGTTTCTAGTGAAACGACAACCGTGGACCTTCTATCCAGCTCGTATAGTAGTAAAGTATCAAAAACTGAAGTAACTATTAAGAACTCAAGTGTACAGAAACCCAATGTATAATTTGTATAGCTATTTCATGATTCGAAAAATAATAAAAGACCTTACAGATTTATCGTTTTAATAATTAAATAAAGTAGGCCTACCATTGTAATAATATTGCATTCACTATGAGGAACACTCCAAAACCTACAGGTCCCCTCAGATTTGATAACATTTGCCACACATTGACTATGGAATACCCCCATATGCAAGATTCTGATACCAGTGGAAGTGTAGGTGGTGGTATATTAAAAAGCTGGAGATTTACGAGTAAATGCCTAACTGTTTCTAGTGAAACGACAACCGTTGACCTTCTATCCAGCTCGTATAGTAGTAATGCAGTATCTAAAACTGAAGTAACTATTAAGAACTCAAGTGTACAGAAACCCAATGTATAATTTGTATAGCTATTTCATGATTCGAAAAATAATAAAAGACCTTACAGATTTATCGTTTAATAATTAAATAAAGTAACCCTTTACCATTGTAATAATATTGCATTCACTATGAGGAACACTCCAAAACCTGGGTCCCCCTCCCAGATTTGATAACAGTTTGCTACATTGACTATGGAATACCCCCATATGCAAGATTCTGATACCAGTGGAGGTGGCCAGGTGGTGGTATATTAAAAGCTGGAGATTTACGAGTAAATGCCTAACTGTTTCTAATTGTGAAACGACAACCGTTCAGCGACCTTCTATCCAGCTCGTATAGTAGTAATGCAGTATCAAAAACTGAAGTAACTATTAAGAACTCAAGTGTACAGAAACCCAATGTATAATTTGTATAGCTATTTCATGATTCGAAAAATAATAAAAGACCTTACAGATTTATCGTTTAATAATTAAATAAAAGTAGGCCTACCATTGTAATAATATTGCATTCACTATGTGAGGAACACTTTCCAAAACCTACAGGTCCCCTCCAGATTTGATAACAGTTGCTACATTGACTATGGAATACCCCCATATGCAAGATTCTGATACCAGTGGAAGTGTAGGTGGTGGTATATTAAAAGCTGGAGATTTACGAGTAAATGCCTAACTGTTTCTAGTGAAACGACAACCGTGACCTTCTATCCAGCTCGTATAGTAGTAATGCAGTATCAAAAACTGAAGTAACTATTAAGAACTCAAGTGTACAGAAACCCAATGTATAATTTGTATAGCTATTTCATGATTCGAAAAATAATAAAAGACCTTACAGATTTATCGTTTAATAATTAAATAAGTAGGCCTACCATTGTAATGTGCATTCACTATGAGGAACACTCAAAACCACAGGTCCCCCTCCAGATTTGATAACAGTTGCTACATTGACTATGGAATACCCCCATATGCAAGATTCTGATACCAGTGGAAGTGTAAGGTGGTGGTATATTAAGCTGGAGATTTACGAGTAAATGCCTAACTGTTTCTAGTGAAACGACAACCGTTGACCTTCTATCCAGCTCGTATAGTAGTAATGCAGTATCTAAAACTGAAGTAACTATTAAGAACTCAAGTGTACAGAAACCCAATGTATAATTTGTATAGCTATTTTATGATTCGAAAAATAATAAAAGACCTTACAGATTTATCGTTTAATAATTAAAAAAAGTAGGCCTACCATTGTAATAATATTGCATTCACTATGAGAACACTCCAAAACCTACAGGTCCCCCTCCAGATTTGATAACAGTTGCTACATTGACTATGGAATACCCCCATATGCAAGATTCTGATACCGAAGTGGAAGTGTAGGTGGTGGTATATTAAAAGCTGGAGATTTACGAGTAAATGCCTAACTGTTTCTAGTGAAACGACAACCGTTGACCTTCTATCCAGCTCGTATAGTAGTATGCAGTATCTAAAACTGAAGTAACTATTAAGAACTCAAGTGTACAGAAACCCAATGTATAATTTGTATAGCTATTTCATGATTCGAAAAATAATAAAAGACCTTACAGATTTATCGTTTAATAATTAAATAAAAGTAGGCCTACCATTGTAATAATATTGCATTCACTATGAGGAACACTCCAAAACCTACAGGTCCCCCTCCAGATTTGATAACAGTTGCTACATTGACTATGGAATACCCCATATGCAAGATTCTGATACCAGTGGAAGTGTAGGTGGTGGTATATTAAAAGCTGGAGATTTACAGTAAATGCCTAACTGTTTCTAGTGAAACGACAACCGTTGACCTTCTATCCAGCTCGTATATTAGTAATGCAGTATCAAAAACTGAAGTAACTATTAAGAACTCAAGTGTACAGAAACCCAATGTATAATTTGTATAGCTATTTCATGATTCGAAAAATAATAAAAGACCTTACAGATTTATCGTTTAATAATTAAATAAAGTAGGCCTACCATTGTAATAATATTGCATTCACTATGAGAACACTCCAAAACCTACAGGTCCCCCTCAGATTTGATAACAGTTGCTACATTGACTATGGAATACCCCCATATGCAAGATTCTGATACCAGTGGAAGTGTAGGTGGTGGTATATTAAAAGCTGAGATTTACGAGTAAAGCACAACTTTGTTTCTAGTGAAACGACAACCGTTGACCTTCTATCCAGCTCGTATAGTAGTAATGCAGTATCAAAAACTGAAGTAACTATTAAGAACTCAAAGTGTACAGAAACCCAATGTATAATTTGTATAGCTATTTCATGATTCGAAAAATAATAAAAGACCTTACAGATTTATCGTTTAATAATTAAATAAAGTAGGCCTACCATTGTAATAATATTGCATTCACTATGAGGAACACTCCAAAACCTACAGGTCCCCTCCAGATTTGATAACAGTTGCTACATTGACTATGGAATACCCCATATGCAAGATTCTGATACCAGTGGAAGTGTAGGTGGTGGTATATTAAAAGCTGGAGATTTACGAGTAAATGCCTAACTGTTTCTAGTGAAACGACAACCGTTGACCTTCTATCCAGCTCGTATAGTAGTAATGCAGTATCTAAAACTGAAGTAACTATTAAGAACTCAAGTGTACAGAAACCCAATGTATAATTTGTATAGCTATTTCATGATTCGAAAAATAATAAAAGACCTTACAGATTTATCGTTTAATAATTAAATAAAGTAGGCCTACCATTGTAATAATATTGCATTCACTATGAGGAACACTCCAAAACCTACAGGTCCCCCTCCAGATTTGATAACAGTTGCTACATTGACTATGGAATACCCCCATATGCAAGATTCTGATACCAGTGGAAGTGTAGGTGGTGGTATATTAAAAGCTGGAGATTTACGAGTAAATGCCTAACTGTTTCTAGTGAAACGACAACCGTTGACCTTCTATCCAGCTCGTATAGTAGTAATGCAGTATCAAAAACTGAAGTAACTATTAAGAACTCAAGTGTACAGAAACCCAATGTATAATTTGTATAGCTATTTCATGATTCGAAAAATAATAAAAGACCTTACAGATTTATCGTTTAATAATTAAATAAAGTAGGCCTACCATTGTAATAATATTGCATTCACTATGAGGAACACTCCAAAACCTACAGGTCCCCCTCCAGATTTGATAACAGTTGCTACATTGACTATGGAATACCCCCATATGCAAGATTCTGATACCAGTGGAAGTGTAGGTGGTGGTATATTAAAAGCTGGAGATTTACGAGTAAATGCCTAACTGTTTCTAGTGAAACGACAACCGTTGACCTTCTATCCAGCTCGTATAGTAGTAATGCAGTATCAAAAAACTGAAGTAACTATTAAGAACTCAAGTGTACAGAAACCCAATGTATAATTTGTATAGCTATTTCATGATTCGAAAAATAATAAAAGACCTTACAGATTTATCGTTTAATAATTAAATAAAGTAGGCCTACCATTGTAATAATATTGCATTCACTATGAGGAACACTCCAAAACCTACAGGTCCTCCTCCAGATTTGATAACAGTTGCTACATTGACTATGGAATACCCCCATATGCAAGATTCTGATACCAGTGGAAGTGTAGGTGGTGGTATATTAAAAGCTGGAGATTTACGAGTAAATGCCTAACTGTTTCTAGTGAAACGACAACCGTTGACCTTCTATCCAGCTCGTATAGTAGTAATGCAGTATCAAAAACTGAAGTAACTATTAAGAACTCAAGTGTACAGAAACCCAATGTATAATTTGTATAGCTATTTCATGATTCGAAAAATAATAAAAGACCTTACAGATTTATCGTTTAATAATTAAATAAAGTAGGCCTACCATTGTAATAATATTGCATTCACTATGAGGAACACTCCAAAACCTACAGGTCCCCCTCAGATTTGATAACAGTTGCTACATTGACTATGGAATACCCCCATATGCAAGATTCTGATACCAGTGGAAGTGTAGGTGGTGGTATATTAAAAGCTGGAGATTTACGAGTAAATGCCTAACTGTTTCTAGTGAAACGACAACCGTTGACCTTCTATCCAGCTCGTATAGTAGTAATGCAGTATCAAAAACTGAAGTAACTATTAAGAACTCAAGTGTACAGAAACCCAATGTATAATTTGTATAGCTATTTCATGATTCGAAAAATAATAAAAGACCTTACAGATTTATCGTTTAATAATTAAATAAAGTAGGCCTACCATTGTAATAATATTGCATTCACTATGAGGAACACTCCAAAACCTACAGGTCCCCTCCAGATTTGATAACAGTTGCTACATTGACTATGGAATACCCCCATATGCAAGATTCTGATACCAGTGGAAGTGTAGGTGGTGGTATATTAAAAGCTGGAGATTTACGAGTAAATGCCTAACTGTTTCTAGTGAAACGACAACCGTTGACCTTCTATCCAGCTCGTATAGTAGTAATGCAGTATCAAAAACTGAAGTAACTATTAAGAACTCAAGTGTACAGAAACCCAATGTATAATTTGTATAGCTATTTCATGATTCGAAAAATAATAAAAGACCTTACAGATTTATCGTTTAATAATTAAATAAAGTAGGCCTACCATTGTAATAATATTGCATTCACTATGAGGAACACCCAAACCTACAGGTCCCCCTCCAGATTTGATAACAGTTGCTACATTGACTATGGAATACCCCCATATGCAAGATTCTGATACCAGTGGAAGTGTAGGTGGTGGTATATTAAAAGCTGGAGATTTACGAGTAAATGCCTAACTGTTTCTAGTGAAACGACAACCGTTGACCTTCTATCCAGCTCGTATAGTAGTAATGCAGTATCAAAAACTGAAGTAACTATTAAGAACTCAAGTGTACAGAAACCCAATGTATAATTTGTATAGCTATTTCATGATTCGAAAAATAATAAAAGACCTTACAGATTTATCGTTTAATAATTAAATAAAGTAGGCCTACCATTGTAATAATATTGCATTCACTATGAGGAACACTCCAAAACCTACAGGTCCCCCTCAGATTTGATAACAGTTGCTACATTGACTATGGAATACCCCCATATGCAAGATTCTGATACCAGTGGAAGTGTAGGTGGTGGTATATTAAAAGCTGGAGATTTACGAGTAAATGCCTAACTGTTTCTAGTGAAACGACAACCGTTGACCTTCTATCCAGCTCGTATAGTAGTAATGCAGTATCTAAAACTGAAGTAACTATTAAGAACTCAAGTGTACAGAAACCCAATGTATAATTTGTATAGCTATTTCATGATTCGAAAAATAATAAAAGACCTTACAGATTTATCGTTTAATAATTAAATAAAGTAGGCCTACCATTGTAATAATATTGCATTCACTATGAGTAACACTCCAAAACCTACAGGTCCTCCTCCAGATTTGATAACAGTTGCTACATTGACTATGGAATACCCCCATATGCAAGATTCTGATACCAGTGGAAGTGTAGGTGGTGGTATATTAAAAGCTGGAGATTTACGAGTAAATGCCTAACTGCTTCTAGTGAAACGACAGCAACCGTTGACCTTCTATCCAGCTCGTATAGTAGTAATGCAGTATCAAAAACTGAAGTAACTATTAAGAACTCAAGTGTACAGAAACCCAATGTATAATTTGTATAGCTATTTCATGATTCGAAAAATAATAAAAGACCTTACAGATTTATCGTTTAATAATTAAATAAAAAGTAGGCCTACCATTGTAATAATATTGCATTCACTATGAGGAACACTCCAAAACCTACAGGTCCCCCTCCAGATTTGATAACAGTTGCTACATTGACTATGGAATACCCCCATATGCAAGATTCTGATACCAGTGGAGGTGTAGGTGGTGGTATATTAAAAGCTGGAGATTTACGAGTAAATGCCTAACTGTTTCTAGTGAAACGACAACCGTTGACCTTCTATCCAGCTCGTATAGTAGTAATGCAGTATCTAAAACTGAAGTAACTATTAAGAACTCAAGTGTACAGAAACCCAATGTATAATTTGTATAGCTATTTCATGATTCGAAAAATAATAGACCTTACAGATTTATCGTTTAATAATTAAATAAAAGTAGGCCTACCATTGTAATAATATTGCATTCACTATGAGGAACACTCCAAAACCTACAGGTCCCCCTCCAGGTTTGATAACAGTTGCTACATTGACTATGGAATACCCCCATATGCAAGATTCTGATACCAGTGGAAGTGTAGGTGGTGGTATATTAAAAGCTGGAGATTTACAGTAAATGCCTAACTGTTTCTAGTGAAACGACAACCGTGGACCTTCTATCCAGCTCGTATAGTAGTAATGCAGTATCTAAAACTGAAGTAACTATTAAGAACTGAAGTGTACAGAAACCCAATGTATAATTTGTATAGCTATTTCATGATTCGAAAAATAATAAAAGACCTTACAGATTTATCGTTTTAATAATTAAATAAAGTAGGCCTACCATTGTAATAATATTGCATTCACTATGAGGAACACTCCAAAACCTACAGGTCCTCCTCCAGATTTGATAACAGTTGCTACATTGACTATGGAATACCCCCATATGCAAGATTCTGATACCAGTGGAAGTGTAGGTGGTGGTATATTAAAAGCTGGAGATTTACGAGTAAATGCCTAACTGTTTCTAGTGAAACGACAACCGTTGACCTTCTATCCAGCTCGTATAGTAGTAATGCAGTATCAAAAACTGAAGTAACTATTAAGAACTCAAGTGTACAGAAACCCAATGTATAATTTGTATAGCTATTTCATGATTCGAAAAATAATAAAAGACCTTACAGATTTATCGTTTAATAATTAAATAAAGTAGGCCTACCATTGTAATAATATTGCATTCACTATGAGGAACACTCCAAAACCTACAGGTCCCCTCCCCCCACCAGATTTGATAACAGTTGCTACATTGACTATGGAATATCCCCATATGCATCATTGAACGTTACAATGCGCTTTCAACACGTAATATAAATGGAGCACAATCTATACTTCAATGAATTTTAATGATTCAGACAGATTATTTGTCCTCCTTTGTGGGGCTACAATTCCCTTAGTGATCAAAAGGAAATATTAGAAATAGGACATATTCCATGACTCAAACAATTTTGGAAGGTGTTGCCGATAAACTTTGTCTTGTTTCAAAAATGCATTATAAAATTTCCAATTCTGTTCATTAACATTACTTACTTTATTTTTTACATGGGTGAGAAAGAGGGGCATTTTTCCTAACGAAAAAGAAAAAAAGCAAAAAAGAGAAATATGGTCCTTCATTAAACACTATTGTCACCCTGGAAAGTCCATAATTTGTAGTGACAAAGCGAAGTAATACGTCGGGGTAAAAGATACCTTTAAAATTATGTTCGCATATCTACGAACCATAACACCAGGGAACTTTTTCTCCAGAGACCTGTAAGCACAATAAATCCACTATAGAGTGAAAATAAACATTTTGTAGAAAAAAAGCCAGAACAGGTAATTCATTTCTATCAGAGAACCAGATTACAAAGAACTATTTCTGAGAATGAGCAAATTCATATATTTATTGAAGACGAACATGGAGATAAAAGAAATTACACCATCTGTTGTACAGGCGGTTGGCATAATATCACGCCCCGCCCAATCAAATGACTTAAGAATTTCAGAACAAGTTTTGATTACTTCTGCAAGCAATCTGAGAATACCCGAATCAATTAATCATCCAGCATACATCTCAAACAATGACTATGAATGCAAGCCCCAGACTAAAGGTAAACATACTTTCACTTCCGAAATAATTTAATAATTGCGGAAACTACCTAATTAGCTTACACCCACAGATACTGTGTTGCCCCAATACTAACGTCGAGGAACAAGATAGAGCAGGAGGACCATTCAACAAACTTGACGAGTTATGCAAGACACGCGACATCGAGGTTGTCACATTGGGCTCCAAAGACCTCCCAACCATTCCTTGAAGAAACTCCCAGAACTAGCTTGACTGGAAACCTTTGTTTTTTGCGACGATGAGAGCAGCAATATCGGAGGATTACATGGCAATACCTGTCTGGGGAATAATTGCCTATACTTGTAAAAACATGTTAATCCTGACAAATATATGTCCTATGAAACTTTTGTTACGAATACAATTATTAACGTTTACAATTATCACGATCAACATCAGATAACAGAGCAGGTTCATTACAATAACCATCCCACCATTTATTTAAAGCTTTTACAAAAGACACGACCAAATTGACGAACAGACGCATCTTTTCCACACCTAGGTGGACCGCAAATCAAACACCCAAGATCCTTTTAAATCATCGGTTCGAAACGTAACAGAAGAAAGGATATTCGTCTTATAGCGGATATATAGGCTCGGGTATTCATTCTTATGGATGCCCGGCTCATTACATCCTTGTCATGAATGCAATGTTACCTGCTTCATCCTTAGACAAGATATCCGCAAACGCACTGTCATATAATAAATGCTTTAGCGGAGAGAATCTCAAAGCTTTGTTAGAACGCTTTAGCGAGATAAATGAGTTTGGTGGTACTACTGCACCGCGCCAAAGTGTTTTAACCTTGTCTGTGTTACACACAAGATACTTCGTTTGGAACCCTCATTGCAGAAACGTGTTTCGGAGAAAGAGAAAGTACCGGAGGCGCCGACGAGTGCAGCGCCGGAGGAGATAGGGTCGTCATCAGATGAATTTGAGGAAAATAACAGTTCTATTAAGAAGGCAAGAATATAAGAAAGTTACATAAGTTGTGATGCAACAAACTTGTTGATATACCATTTGTGGAAGCTGAGAAAAGTTTCTTCAAGTAATGCTGAACATTGGAGATCTCCATGTGTTTTACAGCAGCCTGAATTTAAAGCTTACTGTTACCATTATAAATATTGCAAAATTAATTCTGTAAGTTATTCTATTGGTGTTGACAGTATTTTTTATGTGTGGCAACATGTGGCTGCGAAGGCAGCGCTGAAAGTGTTTTGGAAGTGAATGAACTGTCCAAGAATCAACCGTTTTGTATTATATGAGATTGTGAATCTAAACTTGATGTGAATGTTATTGATACACAAGCTTTTTGTGCTGAACCGTCGTGTAAAAACGACCCCCTTTGCCTTAAAAGAGACTCTTGAAACAATCGATTCAACCCTCCCAATCCAACAGAAAATACGGTTGACAAACATTTAAGAAAAACCTCAGCCAACAATTCGAAATTGGTCCTGCAAGTCAGTAAGATAGCACTACCAGGAGTCTCCAACCCAAAGCCAAAAGGCAGATCCATCAGGAATCGTTGATGTCACTATTCCCTTGACTCCTGTCCCACACAAGTACTATTACTATTTTTGTTTCAAAAATCATTTCAACACTACATATTAACCATAGACGCTTGCAAACTAGTTCCCACAACCAATTACATAAAAATTGATTTCACCAAAGTATCATACGAAAACGTGTGAAGCTCCATGAGAGAATCACAATTGAAGAGTCACTAATTTAAATTTATTTGATTAGGCGAATTAGTATTTTGCTCAGAATTCTTTGAATAGATTCTTGCTTCATAAATAATCGTTTCTAAATATAATATTTTGCAACTAATTTCAAATTGCTTATTCCTTACAGCCACAAACAGTATATTCCTTACAGTGTCATGGGTAATGCTGCAGAAAATATTAGAACAATGAATCCCCAAACATGGATTGCCTCATGTATAAATAGCAAAAGAAAAAAAAAAAAAATATGGAAGCAAAAAACACCCCAGAGAATTGTTAAGGCTTATAGCCATAGAATTCTCTACCTGTGTCAGAGCTACAGGCACGTTTCAGTATTCAGAAGCTTGCAAGACACAGGGTGCCACTGAATGCGAATTTAATCAGCATTCAGTGTTTAATCTTGCAGATACGGAATAGGAGGATTGAACAAACCATCTTGAGCCAGAGCGCAAGTATGATTATTCATGTACTCCATTCACGAATCAGTGACTGAATTTTCGTATATGATCAATTAACACATATGAGGAAGAAAAGTGTGGAACTCTTAGCCGTCCTTTTGGTTCAGACGTTACCAGGGGCACCACGGGGAGGTGGTTCCACATAACCCCATATTTAGAAATGAAAAAAAAAAAAAATTTGTTTTTTTTTTTTTCTTACCATACAAAGAAAAAAATTTCAAAATTCCAATCAGTTTCAATAATTGATTGATGTTTTTCAAAAAAATATTTTTCCAAAATACTTTTATATTGATGCAACGGATGCTCCAATATAGTTTAATGAGGAAACAAAGTAGACTTGAGATGTTAAAGATGTTTTAGACACAATGGGTGTATGGAGACATTGACAACTTGAGGATTTGCAAGGCAGAACTAAGTCTCCAAAAGAAGACTTCTTAAAACATAATAAAAAACAAATATGTTGCTGAGCAAAGCAAGAATCAAACAAATGATAGTACAGGATTATTTTATATGTAAGTATTTTGCATTCAAAGTGCTTATTTTCACTAAACACAATTTGGAAATTTTTATGTATGCTTGATTAAACCGTATTTTACTTCTTTTAAACTTC
The DNA here is from genome assembly GCA_021605095.1 of Caerostris extrusa. Taxonomy (NCBI): domain Eukaryota; kingdom Metazoa; phylum Arthropoda; class Arachnida; order Araneae; family Araneidae; genus Caerostris; species Caerostris extrusa. The sequence continues at coordinate 12,818 of BPLR01012397.1, forward strand.
CTTAAAATAAAATTAAAAATTCTTTAAAAATTAAAAAATGTACATAGTATGTAACTTAATTAAAAATTCCTTTAAATTAAGTTACATACTATGTTGAGTTTTTTTCTTATTTTATAATTTATAATTTTTCTTCAGGAAAAGGGGAGGGAGAGTGAGTAAAAACTGCATTTTAGAAAATTTCATTTAAAAAATGAAATGTGTAAATTTGAAGCAATTTAAATTCCAAAAAAAAAAACACTGCAATAGATGCACAAGATAGGTGTTTTTCACTGAGCTTGCCAAACTTAACCAATATCAGTTCAAATTGGCAAAAGCAATTCATAATTTGAAAATACTTTATATGCAATATATATTTTTTTAATTTTTGTGTATAACAATGTAATATGCTGTATTAGTTAACTAATTAGTTAATTATGGAATGCTATTAAAATTTGTCAAGATTAGTCAAAATGTAGCTTAAATGATCAATACTTATGTTGTTGATAGCATCACTTTAAACAGGGAATTTCTGACCCATTAACAGTGACAAACCCCTGTAAATTTCAATGCAATGATTGGGGTACATTATGTCAGGTTGAGGGTAGATCTATAGGATCCTCTGCTGGAAGCAATCAATATTCCAAAGATGTATTTTGACTTTGATGGACCAATTTAAACTCTTCAAGAAAGCAGACATGCATGTATGAGGCTACAAGTTGAAAAAGAGCAATGCCAAGATAATTGCTTCAGCAACAGAAACTAGATCAAATTTTTTCTGTGTTAATATAGCTAGCTTTATAAAAGAAATTCAATTCGTTTCAGACAAGTACAGTACCCTTAAAAAAGGAACAAGAGTTTAGAACCAATATCTTGTCATGAAATAAACCTTTTACAAGTTTAGGGACATTCTGTATTGTTTGTCAATGATGATCATTAACTTTATAATAAAAATTATTTTACTCCCAAACATTTACACATTATCACTAACAAGGGACAAAATTAGTACATAGTTTCAAAATATCTGCGAAAAATACATCATTCAAATTTCTATTGCAGGAATTTGAATACTTTCTTTATAAATTCTCAAGGTATACAACAAAAATTAATTTTTTATTTCATATGAAATGAAATACAAAAAAAAGGGGTAATTTTTCCCACCAATTCTATATTTTAATCCTATTTTGCATATTTATTTCAGATGGGAAAACTTTTAAACTAACATATTTCTGGAGGGGTAATCTGAGAACTGCTACCATTCCAAAAATTTCATAACAGGTAGTATCACATTTTTAGAACACTATGATTCTTGCAGCAAGTAAAATAAGTATATTAAATTAAGAAACTTGCGTATTAATCACAAAACAATTCATTCATTTGTGATAACATTTTCCTGCCTGAAACATAACTTGGCTGATATAAGACAATGGCAGTTATTAATCACTGGCATGCTGTTAATATGCAAGTACCAAACTCACTACAAATGTTACTATAAATCAAAAGTAAAAACATTCCTTTATCATTCAAAAATTAATAAGGTAAAAAATTATAACAATCTTGTGTAGAAATGACATAGGACATCTGGTCAGTTTGTATAACATGGCTTAATAAGTATCTAACAGTCTTAAAAAAAGAAAAGCATTGATCATATTAATTTCTTATAAATATCAATTTGGACTTAATCATTGAAATTCAAACAGATGAACACAATGTAATGCATTATTTCATCCACACATTATCCTAAATGAAAATAAAATCTTTATATCCTTAATAAGTCTTCAAAAAAAAATTTAAATAGTTTTCTAATTATTTATTAAAATTTATTTTTTAATTAAAAAATAAATTTCCTCGAGTCAAACTTTTAAAAGCGAGATTTGACTAAATATTTTGAGATAAAAAAGAGTTAAGGTTTCAGATACATGTATAACAAAAATTGGAAGAAAAATCAATATAAATTCAATCAAAAATAAGCACATAAAAATATTCCATATAGGCATACAAGTAAGCATTATGAAATGGAAACCTGTAATTACTTGCTTTGACAGAATATTAAAAAAAATCAATATTAAGAAATATTAACCACTATTATGATTTTTAATGATTCATAAATATGAATTCCTTTTCTATGACAAAAAGAATCAGGTGCATGTTTTAACTATTATTCACATATAAATCAGTTCAATTACTAGTTTAGAAAATTGTTCAATATTCACACTCAATAATGATTATAAAATAAAAAGTATAAAGTCTGCTAACCAATAATCTTAAAAAAGGAAATATAACTTATGCATATACTTTTCAATAGATATGAAATGAAATTAAAAAGAAAATTTAATAATCACTAATTAAGATTAGTATTAAAAATGTGCTAGAAGGTACGTAAAAAGCATATGACATTAAATAGAATTTTATTAAGTTCCTTTTATGATAAGTTTAGTATATTTTAAACTTGTATAATTGTAGTTAAACATTAGTAAAACACTAGAGTTTATTAGGATACTTATTAGCAATTCGATTATTAACTATTGGACTTTCTTTTCCAATCATGTAGTGACTAATACATGCTACATGATTTAAAGAACATGGCTGAAATTTTTTCTCTCCTTAATAAAAGTTTTCAGAAAACAGATTTTTATCATTGAAGACAAATCAAATCAGAAACAGCATGACAAATTCAGCTCTCGTAAATAAAGCCTAATGTAATGAAGGAATCAGAAACCAGAAACAGATACTTGAAATTCCAAGCATCTGTTGTACCTCCTTTACAAAAAATTGTTTATGCTTTTATAGACCATATTTACAATAGAAATAAAAGCTAACAATCAAAAAAATTAATAGAATGATAAATATTTAAATCATAATAAAGTAGGATAGTGAAAGAATAGTGATGTAATGTATAAATATATTTGATATCGTACAATCAATGATAATAAAATTAAAAAAAGACATAATATACAGAGAGAAAAAGATATTAAATTGAATACTTTAACAAATTGTACACATATTAATTAAATGCACGCAAATACTGTTAACAGCCAAAAGCTGCTATATTTTGCACTTATTTATAAATGAATCAAATTTTAACATTTTCTTTTTGGCAAGGTATATAATCGAATTTGAGTGACAAGTAAACATAATTTTGCATTTATTATATTGATTTGTAATTTTTGGTATATAAATGCCAAATATTATAAATCAATGTCAATTATCAATCATCTATATGATGGCTAAGGCACAAATCGGACATTTCACCAACTAGGAAGGAGTGAAGTAATGAATAGGAAATGAACACTCATTCCCAACACAAAAACAAAGACATTTGCAACAAAATACAATTCTCTTGTATCTTTGTTAATAACACGAAAAACAAACTAATCAGTAACACAGTGACACTAACAATTCACAGTGACACTAACAATTAATTTAAATATATGATTTGCTTTTTGCTTCAAAAAATTAATATAAATCAGTAGAAATGGAAAAAAACTTAATTTTTTAAAAATATCTAAATAAAGATTCTAGACATTTACCAAAATGGTAACAAAAACATGGGAGATTTCTGAACCTCAGTGTTCCAATTTTGACAAGTCATTTTTCTGAGCCAAATGGGATCACATAAGGACAATAAGTTTCATATTGCCATTTTTCCCAGTAACCTGTTTTTTTTTTCCAATTGATACAACTGATCTGATCTGATTTACTCATATCTGTTTGACTGTTCCTATCATTTACCAGTATACTCATACTCTTCTTATGCTATCTAAATAAAGTCTTGTTGAAATCATTACTTTTGAGATGCCTTATGAATTGTTGTGTCTTATCATTAGATGGCATTTCTGAAGTCTCTTAAATTTTTTGAAATTTAAAATCGTGCTTTTAAAGTTGTGTGTGTGTTTTTTTTTTTAATTATTATTATTCATTTGATGTGGCCATGCAAGGACATCAACGGATGACAAGCGAGTTGGAAGATGTGCTAATTATCAGCCAGTAGACCTGATAAGACCTTTTGAATTCCTTTTATTTTTATGAATTGAATATGAATACAACGCTTAAATATTATATGGAAAAATATTTAATTGCTGTGCGACTACTTACATGTAATACAATAAACATGCACATTTCAAACCTATATCTGGTCGTGATGGCCAGCATGGAGTGGGCACATAATTATTTTCTACTAAGCAGATGGTACTAGAATTATTTATTTTGTTTCTAATGTTTTTATCATAGGCAATTGCATATACCTGCATTGCTCTTTTAATTTTATAATACACTAACCCATATGTTCTTCTCATCTTTAATGAACTCAAACTAATACTAAGCACTTACTTCAAACATCTAAAAATACTGTAACGGCCACTTATCAATTTTGCACCAATGAACTGCCATTCTAATTCGCCTTAAAAAGCATTATCTCATCTACACTGAACTATAAATAGTTGAACAATTTATTTCATATACCTGCTAAATTAGAAAGACCACTTCTCAACTTCACAATTATGAACTGTCCTATTGAATCTTCAAGCATATACAAATCCTAAAATTCATTAATTATGCATAACTTCAGCAACAAATAACACAAAATCACTAGCGATAAAATTCACAAAATGTCCATATGAAGTTATTTAATCAAGAACTACCTTTCTTTTTTTCATGTATTTATTTTATTCTGTACTGGATTTATATGCATTCCATGCCATTTTTGCCATCATGCAATTTGTATTTTCTTTTATTTTAAAGCCGTGCTATACAAGACCTATTCTTGCCAGGGCTAACAGGTCGATATACCGGCTCTTGTTCGAGATTTCAAGTTATCTACTTAATTTTCATTTCTTAAATCTTCAATATATATATTGTTTTGCACTTGCGACAGCTCATATCAAAGCCCATGTCGCCCAAACTAAGACGATTCTAATTCTATAATCTGTTTATTGGCAAAAGCAAAAACTGTTTTAGAAATTAATACGTCTTACATTATCAAATTTTAGTTTATTTTATCAAATATAAGTTTACATTTTGCCATTGTAAGTAACATGCAAAATACTTACTGCAATTGAATGCAAACTGTAACCGCAGCGGCCATTTGGTTCGTTTAAGAGGAGACTGCGAAAGCCACAAAACGTGGATGCAAGAACTAAAATAAAACTGCAGAACTACCAAAACATGTATTAAAAATTATTCCTCCTCTTCTTCTTCTTTTTTAATAATATTTGTCTTCGCCATCATACACCCCATACAAAATGATTGCTAATTACATGTAAATTTAACCACGGCAGCCATTTTGTTTTCCCTCACAAATTAGTCACTATGCAGTTCAAGGATTACAGCAGTTTAAGACTAATCTCTATTATATTTACAATATCATGTAGATATTGATATGCCAGTCATTACTTTGATATAACAAGGATAACATTCATTACTATACATAAATACTAATTCAGCGAGCACACATAACACAATTTTAAATTGAGTGAAATGGCGTAAACTGTATTCTTATTAGCCTTAAAAATAGAAATTTGAATAATTAGCATTCCTACTCCAAAATACTTTAAAAAAAAAAAAAAAAAAAAACTTCATACATATAAATTTAGAAAAATGAATAATATTTACTACGCATATCCTTGAATGAATATATTAAAGAAACAGAAACTTTAGCAATTGCAATATTTTAGAGTTAAAAAAATACTAGAAAGTTATCATAAAAACATACCAACCAAATAATGAAAAGAAACTGGCGTAAATATAATCAGAAATGCTATATTCGAACACACAACGGCGACATACCAAAAATGACGATTTAATTAATTTCGAATGTGTTGCCAGAAAAATTTTAAAATGACATGCATATTTTAACTCAAATAAAGCGAAAACTAAATTTCTTCACTAAAAAGAGAAAACAAATAAATATTCTTTTAAATACTAAATAAAATTATTTTAATTCATTGAATTTCTATTTATACATTATTCTTTTTAGTTTAATTTATTTCAAACAAAAAGTGCTTACACATTATTTTTATAGAAAACTGAACATTATGCTAATAGGCGAACTGAAAATTACATTTATAATGGGTGAAATATGCACTCACGTCGATTAAAGTTGGCTTTGTCAAAAAATTATATAGAACAAATACTATAGTTTCTCTGCCAGTGACTTTCGTGATCGACGGATGTGTCTAAATTGAGCTCCTGATTTCGATCTCTTGATTTTGTTAGTGCTTGAGATATCTTGCTCATCTTTTATGTTTTTATTAAATCTCGATATGCTTTTGGAGAAATCTCTTTTCAACCAAACTCTCACAGGTAGCGAGAAATTGAAACCGGCTCCTATTTCCCTTGACGACTAGAGCTACGGTAACGGAAGTTCTTTTGAACGGGGCGGCTAGAAGTACACTCTGACTTTGGAACTCACAATTCCTCCTAACTGGAAAAAAAGCAAATATCATCATGTTCCCTAAACCTGGCCAAGATAGGAAATTTCCTCAAAATTATCGGCCCATCAGTCTCTTAGCTGTGTAGGAAAACTTTACGAAAAACTCTTAGTGAAACATATTACTTTTTTTTACGATAAAAATTCCATAATTCCAGCAGAACAATTTGGATTCCATCAACATCACTCAACTTGTCATCAACTTCTACGTGTCACCAATATCATCATTGAAGGTTATAACTATAAATTTTTTACAGGAGGTGTTTTCTAGATGTCAAAAAAATCTTTCGATCGACTGTGGCACAATGGACTGATCAACAAAATGATCAAACTTCAATTTCCAACTTGGATCACACTTATCACTAGAAATTATCTTAAAAATATAGTTCGATATGCTTCGATATGCAAGTTTGACTTCATAATGAATTGGTGCTGGTACACCTCAAGGAAGCTTGCTAAGTGCTATTCTCTACAATATCTTTACCTACGACTTTCCTCAATGTACTAACATTTCCACTTGCCTATTTGCTGACGATTCTGCTGCTCTTGCCCAAGGTGCTTCTATTCTTTTATGTCATCAATACTCTTCAAAATTTTCTGCATATCCTAGAGAATTGGCTAACTAAATGGCGCATCGCAATTAATGTCTCTAAATCTCAAGCTATCATTTTCCGAAAAGGACTCGCCAGACAACCATATATTAATATCTCCTTTTTGATCAACAAATTGAATGGGCAACTGATATTAAATATCTCGGCTTAATTATAGACAATAAACTTACGTTTCGAGCTCATATTCAAAAAATCAAAGAAAAATGTTGGAAAAAATTTTATCTCACTCTACCACTCATTAATAAATTTTCTAAATTAACTTTGTCAAACAAACTTCTTCTCTACAAACAAGTTCTTAGGCCTATCCTTACCTATGCTTCCCCCATCTGGGGTCTAACTGCACAATCTAACAAGAAATCTGTACAAATTATTCAAAACAAACTTCTTCGTATTATCACTGGTGCACCCTGGTTTGTCCGCAACTCTACAATTCATCAAGATTTAAAAATTGATTCTATTGACAACTATATTACTAAACTTTCTTCAATACCATTGCTACTCACGAAAACCCTCTCATCAAGGCACAAACTATATTTACGCAATTGAATGGAAAATACAAGTATCCTGTCTCTACTTCTAAATGGAATCGAAGCCTCAAACCGCCATAATTTCCTGCTCACTTATCGCTTTTAGATATTTTACTTCAACGCATATTTACTGATCATAAATTTCTTGTTACGTTTCCATCACCGATGATTTACATTTTCTCACTTTCTTCTTTTTTTTTTTTTCTCACAAATCATACGATTACTATTATCTCGATCATACTATTATCTTATTAGCTCGGCTACGAAATTTAAGCAATTCTAAAAGCAAAGATATTTATTTAAGAATAAAATCATTCCTGAGAATCTAACCTAGTCAAGGTCTTATACAGGATGCTACAAATTATCTACTAGCCTTTTTTTCTTTTTTTTCCCCCAATTTTCTTATATTAAAATCTATGGTATTTACTTAGATAAAACTTATTCAATAATAAAAAAATGTAATTTTAATTTCATTGCACGTTTATAGGGGTACCTTGATCGTGAAGCATCTTTTATCTTCTATATTGAAAATGAAAGTGAACTGGCTGTAGTGACCATGGATATTAGATAAAAATTAGAAATAACATCTTTAAAAAAAATTATAAAATAATATAATAAAGTTTAGTAGCAAATAAAATCTAATAAAGCTCATAAATAAAAATATAAAGTAAAAGAAATCGAATGACCTAATTTTATTGAAAAGAAGTTGAAATTCGTGACACTAATGGGGAATATTGAATGAATATTGGATACTTCAGGAATAAGGACATCCAAGAATTAATTTGAAACATTGAGAACTGCACGATGCCTTATACGATTTTCAAAAAGAGAAATGTTATTATCATAATTACTAAGACTGTTTAAAACAGGGTTGTCAAATCTAAGAATATAAATAGTTACACATATTCCTGCAAATTTTATGCATAAATAGTTTATAGCTAGGGAGGGAAAAAGTGTATCTGATATCATTATTTCTGAAGTACCATGACGACTACTCATTCTTAGAGTTCTATTTTCTAACCTTTAAACGATTTCCATATTCGAAAGATTTGGTTTGGTTTGCCGCTCTATGGTCATGTTTTTGCATACTTTGGGATAATTTGACTTGAACCTAGAGTTTAACGTGGATTCCGAACCACTCACAAACATCCATGCCACCGTCAGGATTCGAACTTGAAGCCTGTGATACCAAAGGCCAGAGCGGTAGCCGTTTGGCCATCAGGCAGCTCCGTGTTCGAAAAAGTAGTTGAACCTCAAACAGGGCTCGCATGTGCAAATAGTGGACCCAAGTAGGTAAGATAAATGAGTTTATTTTCCAGAAACATAATTGAATTTCTGCAAATAAATGAGTTCAAAACAGTGAATGCTTAAATTAAATTTATTCCGAAGGTTTTTCAATACGAGAGCAGTAGGTTATTTTTCGTTCAAACGTTACTCCAAGATATTTGATTTGTTCTGACCAGTTAATAGGGTTATTATAAAGTGTTGTTTCTTATCCCACTTGGTCAACAGCAACATCCAGACCAGGGGTGGCCAACCTGTGACCCGCTTTGAATATTTTTACGGTCTGTGAGATGTATCACACTTTTACAAAAATATATTTTTTTATAATGGCCAAAGTAGTGAATACCAATGTATTCAAAAAATACATTATGTGTGCATCCATCTATTCAAAAATTAACTGTCGAAATTATGAGAAAACTTAACTTTGATTTTAAAATAATATTCTTGCGAATATAGGACAGATATTGCCTGTTTTATTTATGATTTTATAGTTATGAGTTTGCAGAATAATTAAATTACGTTCCGGTTAACACATGACGCGTGCGCATCTTGGAACATCTAATATAACAGATTCTATGTTTCACTTTAAATACCCCAGTGACCATCAGTATATTTCATTTTATTTTTATTTCGTTTAAATTTTCTTTTTAGTGTTTATATATTTCTTTACAGGGTGCTTTTAGTGTCATTATTATTTATATTATCTATGCTAACATGTAAGAATAATAGTAAACACAATAATAATAACTCATTATGTTTCAATTTTTACTTCAAATAAATGTCTATAGAGAATCTCAATTTAATATGGGGATATATAATGTTATGTGCGGTCCCCTGAGTTTGGATGCATTTTCAAAGTGGCCCTCAAAATCATTTGGGTTGGTCACTCCTGATCTAGGCCAAGTCCATTAATCCGTGTGATTATAAATAATAAATAATGGAAGCACTGCCAGATTTAGATGAAAAGAGGCCCTAGGCTCTTAATAAGAATATACACAGAAGTAATAGTTGATGAATGGAGATTGAGAAAGGTAATTGTTTGAATGTCATGGAGAGCAGGGGTAGGAACACGGAAATGCTGTTTTTAACGTAGAAAATACCCTCATTTCTGTAAAAGGAATAGTCAGTGATAAAAGGGGATTGAGTATAATGAATTTCCTGCAGCAGTACTATATCAGGTTCATAGGAACACTTTAATTTTTATTTACAAGCATTATATCTATGTACAGAACTCAGGGTTAAAGCAAATTATTTACAAAAATGAAAATTAAAGATAGAAATTTGATTCACAAATGCAGTTCACTTCAAGGAACGAAGATCTTCAGAGTTCTCGAATCCACGTCAAATCTCAAAATATGGGTGTACAGGAGACCTTAATAATCAAACGGTGTGATACACGAAACCCTCAGGGACTCACTTTGAAAACAGGCAAAATCCCTGGAACCGAAGAAGCCAAGCAAGTTCTAGTTTTTTTTTTTTCACTATTATTTTGATACCAAATGTGCTATTAATAAAGATAGACTAGTTTGAAATCCCAAAAAATAAAACTTAATTGACTAAAAGAAATAAAGTAAACAGACATAAATTATTTGTATATAACAACCAATTGAGCACAAAAAATTATTACCTCTGGATTACAGGAGGCAAATTATGATAATTTGCAAAAATTTATGATTTTAAAAATGAGTAATAAATCTATGTCCTAGTAAAAAAATGAACCAACTAAATTTTAAATAAACTTTTATTATATCTCTTTAAACATCAAGAAATATACAAATGTGCAAAAAAATAATTCTTCACAATTAGCAAGTACAGAATTTTAATTGCAACGAACAAATTTCATAAGATGACAGTTTTCAATTTTTTACAGAGTCCTTATTTTAAATCTTAAAAGCCCATTTGAATACAATTTTTCAATTAAAAAAAGAAACATATGTCTAATATTAAGAGGGAAAAAAAAAAAAAAAAAAGTATATTTCATCCAATTTTTTAATAAAAGAATTACAAACTAAAACATGCAATTTTTGTGGATTAATATGATGCATTAAGCTTTGGATCAATATACATATATTCATTAAAATTAGCTTTTTTTTCTTGTCACAAACAAATTAAAAATAAAACGATTACTTTTGGCCCCACAGGAGAATTTCGTTCCTGCAAAAATAACTTATGTAGCATATAGAGCGAGCGATTCCGAAATCACAAGGAGACTATTTACACAATGCAAGCACTTATTCCAGGGAGAAATTCTGCGTGTAATCGTACTCGATGGTGGGGATGACGGCTTGCATGAATTTCAGGAAAATAATAAGGTACATATGAACGCCAAGTTCTCCACCACCTTCCGTGACAGTATGGATGATTTTTTTCATCACTTCAGCATGCCTAATAAATAAATAAATTACATGATTAATTCATTTTAAATTAAATCAAACTGTTATGAATGTACTAAATTTGAAATTATTAACTTCTTTAAAACATTGCAATTATAACTATAGTCAGATCATTGATCATGTGAAAAGTTGGCAAGTTTCCAAATTAGAATTGAACACAGGGAAGGAAATGTCATTTAAGAAAGATTTTCATTACAATAAAGATAATTTTAATCAATTAAATTTTAAATGGAACAATATAAAAAAATCAACATGAAAAAGATTCCATATTAACTATTGAACCTTTTATTTTCAAAGCAAGGCTATATGATTAATCCCCTAATAAGTAATTAAGTTAAAACTTCATGTTACACTAGATTATCTATTTTGTAAGCTCATAAATTTTTTTTAAGAAATGATTATCCTTAAAAATTGCCTGTCTATAATCTGTAAGTAATACCTTAAATCTTAATTGCATATAAAAAAAAAAAAAAAAAACTTTAAACTCAGTATGAAAGATGGCCACTGAATACAATTCTACAAGATCCTCCCCTCCTTCTACCAAAAACATAGGTAAAAAAATTAATTTTTACAGAAAAGACCCTCCAGTAATTTTGTTCAGAAAAGGATATTAAATGGAACTTAATTATGAGTAATAGATATTTTAATGGTAAAGAAAGGAACTACAGATTATAGAATCTAACTGCACCTTTAAGAACGGGTAAAAAGGTGGATTTTCTATGCAGATTCCCCTCCTTACTACTGACTTTTTTTCCGAAACTTAGTGTACTATGATCGCTACTAATGAATTTAGAAGAATTTGTGAAATAAATTAATTTTTTTATATAAATCAGTTCAAGTTTTATTGAACTCATATATATGTGAAAACATTTTTTGCATTAACAAAGTATTTCTTACAACTTTAAAATTGTCATATTTGATTGCATGGTATAGTATTGTCACTTAAAAGCCATCCTTGTACTTTACATACGTTTACTAAAAATACATATGTCCCATAAAAACAACTGTACTAAATATTATAGAATAACTTAAGACAAGCTAAAGAAAATTGTACATTTTAAGCATTAAGATGCTACATTTGTAACACATTCAAACCTTTTTTGTTCTTAAATATATAAGAGCTTCTATAAAAAAAGTCTATATGTTAATATGGAAGTCTATATCTTCTTTCAATATTGATTTAAGATAGCTTTTTATAAGCCTCAGTGCTGGGAGTCAAGTGTGCAAAAAGTGATCTTAGAGTGACAAAATTAAAAAAAAAGGAAGGGGGTCTCGGAAAAGTTTTTCATTTATTGGTTTTTTGTTAGATTAGTAACTGTCTTTGTTAGAGATGATATTATGAAAGAATATAATTGAATTGCCTCTTAATTAATTCCTAGAATTTTAGGAAAATAAAAATAATTTTCAAAAAGAGTTCGGATTTTTAAACCAACTCCTACAATAATGTTTGACTCTGATCCTTTACCTCTGACAAGAAGAAAGGAGACAACATGGAATACTGATTATAAGCTAATATATAAGAGTGGGTTTAAAATGATCAAAATAAAAAAAAAAAAGAATTAAATATACTCTTCAGAATGCCAAATAAAATGATTATGATAATGATTGAGATTGCTTTCTCTGGGAAATATTAAGATTACAAGTTGTTAGAAATTTTCCGATTGCTTTTTAACTTGGAAATACACTTTTAAATGACGCTTTTGATTTATTTTATGTATATTTCCTGATTTTTATATATAATATGTTTGTTAAATTCTTTTTATCTTCATTACAATTCTCTCAGCCTTATGTATTCTTTTAATTTTTTTTTTTTTTTTATATACAATTTTCTTTACATTACTTCGTCAATGAAGTTTGAAAAACTGTTATTGTAACTGAAAAATGTAATCATACAAATAAAAATTGAATTTTATTGGTACAACTTATATCTACAGGTGGAATTACTGATGGAGATTTAGTCAGGAGGAGTTACTATAAAAATCCAAACCTGGACTCTTACAAAAATAATTTTTAGTTACCCAAAATTCTAGGAATTAGTGTTAAAATTGAATGTTAGGTGGAAAATTCAATATTACATCCTCCAATCAATATTGCAATTTTTAGGCAGAAATTCAATATTGCAAATTGCAATATAGCAAAGACAGTAACTGCTTTAGCAACAAATCAAGTAAGTATTAAGACACTTTTCTCAGCACTAAGGCTTATATAAAAAGCTATCTTACACCGGCAATGAAAGAATATCTTACAGAAATTATTCCACTACCTAGAACAAATAAGATTTAATGTATCCATGTATAATGTATGTAATGTATTACCAATGTATGTAATGTATAGATTTAATTATATCCTATATATCCAATGATTTAATGTAACTATGGTATCTTAGTGATCAGAATGTTCAGATTTCTTTTGCTTGTCTTCTACTTTTCCATAATATTTTGGTGCCTGTTCATTTGGCATTTTTAAGATATTTGTATTTTTTGTACGCTAATTTAGAATACAAGTATTTTAAAAGTGGGTGCAAATACAATATATATATAATATAGTTTTTGCATAGTAAGTAATACTTTGTGAAGTATTTCTTACAACTTTAAATTTATTGTATTTGCACCCACTTTTAAAATACTTGTGTTCATTGTCTTTTATTGAACTTGTATATTTTATATATATAAATTCACAAATTTTTTTAACCTGTTAATAAAGATTCTAGTCCATAAAATTACAATAAAGAGACAGGAGTCTTTAGGAGTGAAAAATTCTGACCCAGGAGTCGGGAGTCAAACTTTTTACCAACAACTCACTCTAGCTATGTCAAATAAAAAGTGAATAGTTGATGGAAAAAATATTATAGTTATTTCTACTTTCAACACAAATGTTGAAGCAAAAAAAGTATACCTCAACAGAAAAAGCAAATCTTACCTGCATGGATGCACAGACGCCCTTGGAGGCCCAGGCAGATGTGGATGGCTTTCCATAGTGACAGTCTTTTTGGCGTGATCTTGACTGATGTCATCATACATTTCTTCAATAGTCAAGGGTTTGCGATTCTACAAAAATTGCCATCATTTTAATAATTGCGTGCTTGCAAAACATTCATCACACAAACTAAAAAAATTTTTTTCAAATATTGTGCAATACTTTAAAATAATTTCAACACATTGTTAAAAAACAACAACTTTATATTATGAAATGTTTTTCAAAAACTTTTCCTAAGAAAGCATTCATATTTTCATAATATTAACAAAAATTTGGTGATACGAATTTCCCGTTTTTTTTTTTACTAAGCCAAGAATGAATGGGTTTGTTATGCTAATAACTTAATAAGATTACAAAATAAATAAGAAAAGAATTGAAAAACATTCTGAATAATTTTAATGAGTTAATATGAAAAATTCATTCTAATAAAAACCAACACAATGTATAGTCCGACCACAGATAGCATGGAATGGTGAACATACAGCTTAATGGCGAAAGCAGACAAATGAATGACTTATTATGGGTACTTGCAATATACTTGCAGGAAAAGCAGATAAAATACAAAGAAAAAAGGTAATTGAAAGAAAAAAGGTATAATACTTAGTGGGGTATTATTTTACTACTGTGTCCTCTAAAGTTTGAATGATTAACAATTAAAATTCTTTTTTAAAGCAATTAAAATCTTTTTTAAATATCATTTCCTAGCATATGATGCCACTATTTCTGATAATTTCTGACAATCTTAAAATTCAAAAACAAATATTATTAAAAAAATTTTTTAAACAATTTCATTTTTTAAATCTAAAAACAATCCAGAAAGTACTGTGTTTATTTTCCAACGAGTAAAGAGGTGCATGAAGTTGCGAATTATTTGTGGGTATTATACAATTAGTTACGATTCTGCTTTTACCCATATCAGTTTTCCACCCATAAACAACAGTATTTTGAGTAACAGAGTTGTTTAAAGATCTTAATCACCTGCAAATAATAACTACTTTTCAGCTCTACTACAAAAAGAAATCTAATAAATATTATTAACAATTTTATAGAAGACATTCCAATAATATTTTATACTGATAACAGTAAAATGAATAACAAGATTGGTTTGGTCTATGTCATCTACAAAAAAAGGTCATGAATTAAAATGCCATCAATACAGAATTTGTAACAAGTGTACTGTATTTATTGCCAAATTGTTATGCATTAAACTTCTATTATCCTGGATAAATGAGCAAAATGGTTCCTATTTAAAATGTGTAATTTGCACAAATTTCATAATCACTTAGTTCATGACAATTTTAATTCCTATTTAAACAGACTTTAACTATGTTCAAATGATCTTTGGAATTACAATGTAGGTAGAGCACCATTGAAAAATAACTAACACTTTAAAAGTTAAATGGTTACAAACTTTTGTTTAATAAAAAAAACCTGTTTTTACAACATTTTTTAATTTTGCTAATTCTTATTTTGATGTTTCTCAAATCCTTTCTTTATCTCTCTTTTGAATTGTCATGTGTGCTTTTAATTAACCATTTATTTGATGTTTTTATTATTTTATCATTGATTTATTTGCTACTTACTTCTGTAAGCCTTGTGTGATACTTTGTAGATATGAGGATTTCTTGCAAACTTCAATAAAAAAAAAAAAAAAAAAATGTTTTTTCCCCCTTTTAAATTAAGTTACTTAATATAACAGGAAAAATGAGCAATACAAATAAGTCATTAAATTGTTTAATCATAAGAAAAGTGTGCTGTACAATAAGTATGTTAGAAACATCATCCATTATTGAAATAACTTCATTTGATAAGAGAGGATGAATTGCATTATTATTTAAATGCAATCAATATACACGTTAGAAGACATTCTGGTTTGATTTTGTAAATAAAACATGAAAGACATGAAAATAACGAAAATACTCATCTTTACTTATTTTCATTAAAAAAATAAATAAAAGAATATTAGTACATAGCCATACTTTTTTTTACTTTCCTATAACAGAAATGGGAAAACATTAAAAAATAAAAAGCCTCAAAAGAGTGAAACATATTGTCTGAATTGTTTTATTAAAACTAAACATTCAGATTTCTTGACATAGAAGAATAAAATGTTGATATGTACCTCATCATACCCAAAGAGCCATAATCTTGGAGTCTGATAATATTTGTCATAAGTAATGTTCAAATCATATGTTCGTGTTGCAACGATTCCACCTTCAGCACCTGGAGGGATAGCACTATCTTGACTTTCTAATGTAGTTGCTGCAGATAGATCTAAGGTAGCCTGAAAGGAAGGAGTTTTCAATAAAAGATGAAAACAATCAGATGAATTATTAAAAAAAAAAAGTTTCAATAATTCAAAAATAAGCAAATAATATTTATTCCATTTTTTTTTTTCTTCTTCAAACTGCAGTAGCAGACATCCAGTAATCTACAACAATTCAAATGTACTCATTTTAGTTAGGTGTCCTAATACAGGCATTCATGAAAAAATTAACAAATTTCAAGCATTTTCCTATTTACAACAATTTTTTTTTATTTCCAATTGCAACAGAAAATAACAAACTCTTACAAGATCAAAACAGTGTAAAACACAAAAAAAAGAAAATAAGAGAAAGACATCAATGTCTCATCAGCAAAGTTCTAGCTCCCCAATATCTTTTCACCTTGGAGTCCACACGCAAATCAGGGCATCCTGCTGTATGATGTATGTCCATGATCTCATCTTTCCCACAGAATTTACAATAAAATATATATATATTTAATGAATAACTCAAGTTCAGTCCTAACGTCCTAACTTATTTTCATAACTTACTAAAGTTTCTAAATAGCGGTTTCCCAAAGCATTTTTAAACAAAAATTTTTTTAAAAACTATCAGACTGCAAAGGAAAAAAAAAAAAAAAAAATGAATTCTTCATAATTCTACTTATCTCAATTTAATAAAGATAATTTTTTTGTTTGCAAATTTAGAACTATTCCAACGAAAATGTAATTTTTTTTTTTTTTTTTAATGATATAGTAGAATACAAACTTCTTTTAAGACTGGCCATTTTAGTTCATTCATTATGTATCTGTTGCCATTCCTCCACATACAAATAGCAATTGTTATCTGTAGATAACTAGTTAATACAAACAGCAATTGTTATCTGTAGATAACTAGTTAATAAGTACTTTGAGGTAATTGAATGATAATTCTTAACACTGAATTACCATTCAATGTTGCTAAAGGTGCACAACTCTGTTGAATTTGGCTTGCAATTTAACTGACACACACAAGGGAAAATAAGAAATGCCAGATGACATATCAATACAGTACAAGTCACTATTTAAAGTGTTCCTAGTTGAGCAAAGAAGCACCTTTAACTAAACCTATAATGTTTACTTACAAAAAGCAACAAAGACGCTGAATGTGAACAAAATTATTCTTTGAATTATTCATTATTCTTTTGAATTATGCTAATATGGATTTTTCTTAAGTACAGATTACACACATATTATTAAATTTTATTAACTGTAGTTTATAATCTATAATCAATTAAACTATCAACTGCAATAAAAAAACTACTTTATTGCATAATCTTTTAACGAAATTTATTTATAATATTAATTCCAATGAAATATAGCTATTCTATCATAGCATAACATTTTAAGAAAAAAAAAAATCTTTAATTGTAATATTATAATGCTAAAGAATATGCTAAATTAAATGTTTACAAAATTAACAGAACTTTTGATATTAACATCCTACATGGCAGGCAATTTAATGTAAATAAAGAGCACATAATTAAATTGGCAAAAAGCATTTTTGGAAACCTAGCAATCAATATGAAGCATAGATTGCTAATTTGCAGGATTCATAAGATTGTAAAATCAAATTACATATTATTTCATGAAAGATAGTGAATCCAAAAAAACTTTCATTACAAAAACATTCTACTGGATATTTATTAATATTTAAGAGTTTTAAAATGCAATACAAACTACAATAGCACACATGAATATTATGTATGTGTTTACTATATTTGAAAAAATTATTATTACTAAGAATATATACAAAATACTACATACATATTATTACTAATAATGATAATTTAAAAGAAGAAATTAAGAGGCAAGAAAAAAAAAAAAAAAAAATCTTGCAAAACAGTTTACACAGAACCAATTATGGACATAAATAGTAATATCTTCAACTATGTGGAAAATTGGTAATGTGAAAATGGCATATAAATGGAACCTTAAAAGCTGTTTTAACATAATGATCTTTCCTTATTTGCAAATACTTATTTAGTTTTAGATGAGGTAGAACATTTTGAACTAGAGGCAGGAAATAAATTTTTTTTAAGAAATTGAAATTTATTTTCCCAGTTTTATGTTACTAGTTTAAAATCGTTATTCTTAGATGAATGTTTTACTGGTATAGCTATTACTATTACTATAATAGGTACTCATGGCATAAGGAATATATCCAGTCTATTGTCCTATGATTAAATACGTGTGTGTGTGTGTGCGTGCGTGCTTGCGCATGCATGTAAATAATTTGGTTTCTGGATCTTTGCTCTTTTTTTACTGTGAACCTATAAAGAAGCTATTATTTCTGTCTCTTATGTACAGCAGTACAAATATTTTCTATACATACAACTGCAGTTAATTTAAGCACTTATGAAATCAATGACACCAGGAAATTCCAGATTATTATTTTTACACAATGCATTGCTGTGCCATGTTTCATGGCATACTGAGTTTTACGACATATTCAAGTGAGTCTGCATAAATGAAAGGATTATTGTATTATCAATCACATCAAATACTGCTTTTACAAGTACTTGCTTTTTTATATTAATACTTTCATTAAGAGAAATGTTCACTTAAAAAATTAAAGTGTCTTTTCACTTTAAAATAATTCAGTAATACATTAACAAGATTGCAATCATACTTTATCATTGGACTCTAACATTCCACTCTGCATGAAATCATCCATATCTAGAGCTTCTTCATCTTCATCTTCTTCGTCATCCTCAACTGCTTTACTGACAGGCTTTGATGCAGAATCCAAAAAAAATTAAATCAATAGTGCATTAATGAATGTTTAAAGACAAACAAAATTAAGAATCTTTCAAGACATTGCAAGCTACTAAACAAACAATCATAAGTGATTTAAAACATTTATTTTGGCTCTATCCATTTACTCTATGCTTACAGATTTGAGTCAAGTCTGTAATAAATCTCTTATTAGATACCCCTTGAAAGGTTTGAGTTTTTCAATTTTAGGGATATCGATTACATTTCAAAATATGTAACATATTATAATATTCTTCTGCATAGAATTTTAACATTAATCGACCATTTTTTTTTTTTAGCCCTTAGAGCAGGGATGGGCAAACTTTTTCGGTCGCTGGCCAAAAAATCGGAAAAAAAAAAAAAAAAAAAAAAGTTTGCGGGCCAAGATAAATTTTTCTAAAATTTTAAAAACAATATACAAGTATTACAATTTAAATATGTTAATGAGATGAATGAAATTGCAATTTCATTTTTAAAAGTTTCTTATATTGAGGTTCGAAGTGAGATGTACTGTTCTAAGGAACAAGATTAAATGCTCAGCTGTCAGCCTACTTCTGAAATAATTCTTTTCTAAGGTTCATAGTTGAAAACATTTGTTCACATATATATAAGATGAAGCAAATGTAGCACTGATTTTCTGGGCGTGAGATATTAAATTTGGGAAACTTACTTTCGATAATGATTTGTAAAACTCTATGTTTGGCATATTTAGCAACTTTGATTTTGCTTTTTCCGATCGATTTATGTTTTGTGGAACAAAAATAAAGAAATTAAAAGATCACCAGTCCTTTGTAAAAAAAGGAAGGAAAAAATATTTAATCAAAGTAGAAAAAGAGATGGATTTATAATATATAAATATATATTTCTTTTAATTTGCCTCTTACCGGCAAAATTAAAATTCTATCCGCAGGCCAGTTAGAATCTTACGACGGCCCCTCTCTGCCTTAGAACATTCACTAGTGTGAGTACAGTCATCATTTTATTTTATAAATGCTACTCAATTTCATACCATCAAAAACTACTTTCTTATTCTAAATGAATTACACTATAATTTCTTACAATTATTTTCACTTGATCCAAACCTATCATTTATGCATACATACATACAATATATTACTATATAAGTGTCAGTGTGTGTGTGCTATTAATATTTATATGACTTTTTGACAAACATTTTGAAACAATTTTTATTTACAAATATATAAAGATTCAAATATATTTTGTGAGTTTTTATACATTATGAAGCAAAAACCATTGATATATAGTCAAAAGCAATTTTAAATGGGACATTGTTTGGTAATCCTATAAAATAATTTCAAATTCTTCCCACAAGTATTTGCAAATATTTTGATAACTAATAAGAAACTGCTTAAGTCACAAAAATAAAATCCAATAATAATAAAATAATATATATATATATATATATATATATATATATATATATATATTGAAAATTCATGTATAATGAGATAAGCTGCCAGAAAAGCTATGGCAAGCTGTAGGCAATATATCATTGAATTAATTTAATCCAATAACAAGCTTTTGCTAAATTTTCCATTATCCAGGATCATTCAGACCCATTTCCTAGAAGAGCCTACACCAATTTGGTTTCAACTTCATGCAAGGGATTATATTTCAACAACATGCTACTTAATCTTTAACTATATAAATAGAATCAAGCTATGTTGAATTTTTCTTTTTTGCCATGCTCTAATTCATTACAGGATTCCTAATGAATATTTCATCTCTTTCAAATAAAAAAAAAAATATTGCAGCCTTCAAAAGATTTCTTTTAATTTTATGAAATCAAGCTACTTGGAAAACTGATGTACAGTAGGTATTCTTTTCCCATTAGTGCAGGAAAACTGAGCAAACCGTTTCAGAAACACAGGCACAAAATTTCAGATTAATCAATAAATATTTTCTGATTTCTCATTGGGGTCTAAATATGCAAAACTAGCTGAAAATGATATACATTTCCAGTTTTCAGTGATTTTTTATATTTTCGCCTTTTTTCTTCTTGCTAATGTGGAAAGATTCGAAAAACATATATAAGAAACATAAGTGCATAGTTTTAAAATATATAGTAAATATCTAGTAGTTCAACTTTCAAATTGCTAAATAAATGACATTTAAAAAATAATGTAAAATAATTGCTTTGAATAGAAGTAAGAAGGTAAATAATTAGCTCTTCTTGTTAGATATCTAAAAATATGAAATACATTTAACACCAATTTCATATATTCTGCACATCTACCTAATTAGTACGTTGGAATTTGTTTCAACTTCTCAAAAGACTTACAAAAATAAGTACTGGTGTTTGTACAAATGCTTTTAATACCAATAAAAAAACTAATGATCCATATGTTCTTAAAAACTGTAAAAACACACCTACATTTATCCTAAAGAATGTACAAACACACTTTTTGCAGAATTGACAAGAATCAAGCAAGATCTTGCATACAAATAACCATGTTAAAAACTTCAGGATTCCAAATTGTATTATAAATTGTCTGAGTATCATAGGAACAGCTGGAACAATAGTTCAATTTTCGGTTACAAAATTAAATTAGAAATATTAAATGATTATATATACCTTCCTTAAAAGAGGAAGGCTCAGGCACCAATAAACAAATATAAGTTATGATTTGTAACCCCTACTTGTAGATTTTAAAAATGTTCACAATAATGCCTTTTTTATTGAAAATTTTCTCACAGATTAAGTGTATTGTATAAAAAAGTATTGTATTCTCTAATATTTATTTCAGACATACAAATAATTTTTGTAATACTTGAGGTATGGGCAGGAAAGCTTTAAAAAAATTCAGCTGTTTGTTAGAATTAGAAAAACAAAAAAATTGTGAAAATTTTTAAAAATATAGGATTTTAGAATAAAAGTATTTTGTTCAATTTCAGTAAAACATGTGTAACCTTTAATTAAGAACATCTACATTAATTAAATGAATAAATGAAAAAGTTACAAAGAGAAAGAATGACAATAAAGAAAATGGAAAAAAAAAAAAAATTGTTATGACCCATTTTCTAATATTTGCGTTTGGTAGAATTTGTGTTACAAGTTGTAGCATTCAGCAGCAATTGTGGAATGGTTTTTAAGTTTTTTTACTGAAATGAAATGATTTGAAAATTCTGAATAGTTAAAAATAAAAAAGGATTATAAGAATCTTTTATATATTATCGTAAACTTATTTGGATGCAAAACTCATACCATTTCTTAAAAACGGAAAATTATATTAGTGCAATTAAATGGCTATTTGTTATAAGATTAATCAAATGTGCCTTTTCATAATTGCAACAAATAACATCTTTATTATACACTTAATAAAAAATGAACATGTGTATTCTATTGTTCATTTTAAGACAAATTCAGAAGTCATTTATTGATTATTCTAAAAATTTTGTATTTACAATTCTTTTGTGCTTTTTCAATTTTTGCTAATGAGAAGGAAGAAACGGAAATTAAAAATATTGAAAATGAAAAATTTATATCACTTTCAGATAATTTTTGCATATTTAACCCAAAATGAAACTGAAACTCTTATTAATCACTCTTAAAATTTTGCACTTATGTTTTTGAAACCATTACACAATTTTTCAGCACTAGAACGATAAGAATATTAACAAAAATTTTAAGCTCTGCCATAATGTACAGATTGTAGCCTACATTGTGCTTAAAAAATTCATATGGCCATTCTACTTAGAAAATCATAAAATAAGTCAGTTTTGAAAGAATTTTAAGATTTTGCAGAAAGATTATGAAACATGATTCAACTCTATTTAAAATATAACATTTAAATAAAAAATATTTTATTTATTATTTTGTTATTTATTGCAAACTTTAAGCACCTTAAAACCTGAAAGCCTTTTATCAATAATGCTAGGGGAAGGTACAATTTCAATCTGATTTATAATTATATTTATTGATTAATTAAATACTCAATTCTTTTGACTAATAAGATCAGCAAATCAACATTTGCCTATTTTATAAGGTTACCAGAAAAATAACCGAGGAAATAATTTGAAATCTTTTTCAAGTGTTACATTAAAGGTGTAATAATCTTTTGCATTTTTTCAAAGAATACTTATTTTCAAAACAAATAGTCATTTCAGCTTATATCGACCATTGTGTTACACAACATTTTTTCTTTTTTTTCCTTTTTAATGTACACAAAATTTTTTTTATTTTGTGACATTTTTTCTTACTGAATCATCAGAAAAAATCTCCAAGCAATCAGTTAGATTGGTGCTGGATTATAGAATATGGAATTCTCATGAGCATTTACTGTAATAATGCTGCTTTGTGCAGTACATAAAAATCTTACTGAAACTGGGACTGTTTATATATATATATATATATAAGAAGTGATGGAGAATTTATTATTACATTATAGATATATTAATTTAGATATTTACTAACAAAGTATTTAATGAGTTTATAAGCAACACAACATTATAATAAGCAACAATTTTCAAATTCTGTTTATTAAATAATTGATAGGTAATTTTATAATACATGACAATGCAAATGAGAACATAATTTCTGGGGAAGGAGGCATCTTAAATTGCTTAAAAGCATATTTAAAAAAAAATTTTTGATGCCTTTTAAACTCATGAAAATTAATTTGTGTTTTGTTTGTATTCCATACATTTAAATACAATTTAAGCACTTGATTTTTGAATTAAAATTAACATAAAAAAATAACATGCAAATAACATAAAGGAAAATAACAATATTATATTACTGGAAAAATAATGCGACTGGCAAAACAATTTTTTAAAAATAAATAAATAAAAAATGTTGTGTACTTGACCTATTTTTCACCATAATTTTATGTACTACTGAACAATACCTTTTTAAAATTTAAGTTACAGGCATTACATTCATTTTCTTAACATGAAAATAGATAAACTCTTACGTAGGAGGTAAATATAACAAAATTAAAAAAAAAATTTTATGAATAGCATAGCAAATCAAAAAACAATAAATTATTCATGTCTATTCTTGTAATTAAAAATCAATACTACACATTAGGCTGAACAGTCATTTCATGAACTTGATCAGCAAGAGCAGCTACAGCACTGTCTAAAATTAAAATTACCGTCAGAAAGAAATAAAAAAAATTTCATTTATCAAATTAAATTTTAGAAAAAGAACAATGTAATATTACATAAATAGTTCATTGCAAAAATTAAAAAAAAGTAATTATTATGTTATGTTAAAAAAGGAAAATTTTGAAATATTTTAAAATTTGTAAAATACAATCATTATACAATTATTAGAAAAAAATTCAGCTATCTATATATTTCCCATTGAAAGCATTTGCTTTAGGTTGATTTGAATCATAAGACATCTTTAAAAAAATAACCAGGCACAAAATAACATTAAAAATAGAATTTTAATTAATATTTTTGAAATAGGTGAGAGAAATTTTCATTTTGAAAATACAAATTGACATTTTAAACAATTTTAGCATAAAATTATAAAACAGCTAAATTTTCATAAACCAAATTTTATTGAAAAAAGTTTTGTTTTTTTTTTCTTTCATTGGACAATTTCTCATGACTTTAAATAATAATAATAATCACTTTTACTGGAAAATATGTTAGCAGTTACAGAAAAATAATAGCAATGAGATTCAAGAAAAATAAAGTTACTGAAATAAGTAAATTAAATTATTTTACATTTTAAATTTCAATTGGAAAAAATTGCTATTGAGATTTTTTGTTATAAAATATATATAATATATATATATTATAAATATACATTAATAAAAAAATTGTCTTTTCACTGCATTTCAAATGATATTAAAGAACAGAAATAAAGTAATTTTAATAGAAAACATCAGAATTATCGAGTTAGAAAAGCAGCCCCAAATATAAAAATAACAAATTTCCCCTATTATTTTTCTGGGATTTTAATTACATAATACATAACAAATAATTTCATATTTTTATTTTATTGTAAATGGTGTTTAAACTGCATAACCTAAAGCTCTTCTCTGATGGATGGATTGACTGCATGATTATGATTGTGATTAACGGTCAAGTGCATGGTGATCGCCCATGGGTGATTTAATACAGAAGTATTGCTCACTAGTTTTTATTTTATTTAAATACCAATTTAATTTTATATCTTCATTCTTATTTTTAGTGATTTAAAATTTAAAAAATTCTAAATGGTAAGAAATAAAAAATTATTCAAAATTGCTTAGTTGTCATGGTGAATATTTTATATTATACATTTACTAAATTGTTTGTTCAATTATTAATGTTAGATTAAAATATTTTATATGTGGCCTGAGACAATGTTCCTTTAAATAAGGCACAAAAAGTTTAAACACTACCGATATGAAAGGTCAAATAATTTAAGGATTCATCACAGTTGAATACAAACTTTCAAATATAAGAACTAATTTATAATTTATAAATATATATAATTAAACCTGTATAGTGATGAGTGTCTACCCAACCACCATCTTCATCATCCACTTCCAGGAGTTCTTCGTGATGTTCTGCATTCTCTATTTCCTTACATCGTTTGTAACAGGGCACTTGAAGAGACACAATTACAAGTTTAACATAATGGAAATGATTCATAAACATTATATAATAAGTTTTCTATTTGTTATACATTACTTATTAAAATGCTTTAAAATGCATTTTTATTAAATGTCAACAGCTTCATATTTTTTTAGGTAATCAATAATATAAAACAAATTTTTTTTTAAAAAGTTTTTAACATGAAGATTAAGAAAATATGGCTCTGCGTTTAATTTAGTAGAAATAATACTCTAAGTAAGAAAAAAGTCATTTTATGATTGCTTGAATTGTTAAATCCTGAGATTAGCACAACAATCTTGTGTGTCCTATAAATTGTTAACAATACTTATAATATTATTTATCTGCTTTATAAATTAAATAAATTAAACTAATGGAATTAAGCACAACAAAATAAATATAAAAAATAAGGAGTAATTATTTGTATTATGAGGCCCTGTAAGTCAGAGTGATTCATGGAATCTTTTGTGAATATGAGCTGACTAATGCTGCCCTCACAAGTTTCAAAGGCATAATCAAAAAGGTTTTGAATTTATGCTTATATTTGAATATCTTTTGCATTCTTCATAATTATTTTTTTTAATTAAATGCAAAAACAGTAATGCTAAATTTAATTATTTTAAAATATAAAGAAAAAATAAATAATTTAACAAAAAAAAATTTCACAACTAAATGTAAATTACAGAGAATTTAGTTTTCTTTATGCTACTACTAATAATAATAAAATCAAACTATTGCTAAATAGAATTACATCACTAAAATTATGATTCAATTAAGTAAAAATAATTTATAAAAATTGAATGACAACTTTTTCAAGCAATATTTAATTAAAATATACTTGAAAGACAACAATTTTAATATTAATCTAGCAAACAAATGGAAATTGTTATTAAGATGAACAAAAACAACACAAACAACAAGAAAACACAGTAACACAGTCAAAACAAGAAAATTATGAATAAATCATCAATAATTATATTAGAAGAATTTCAAACTGGGATTTAAATTTGAAATTCTGAAAACATAATGTTCTATAACTCACATTTTTCAATAAGCACTCTAAGTAGAGAAGTCAAAAATTTAATATAAGCCTATGCATATACATATTCCACACAAAAATATAATATACTCAGACAAATAAGTATTCATGAAAGAATAATAAGCCTTTCCTTTTATTAATATTGCAAATTTAAATGCATAGAAGATATAATCTAGGGTACAATTTCTTAATTAAAAAAACAAGTCATTAAATATTATAATATTTCTCTAAACAAGTCATTGAATAACTGAGAAACTACATGCACAACAATAACAAAATCAATTAACTAAAAATAATCAAATTTACAATTTTTAAAGCATGAGCTAAAACTCAATCGATATGAGAGAATAACAAGTGTGATATGAATTTGCGTGATATGGATAAAAAATTGAAAAACAACAGGTTTTTTAAAAAAAATGACAAAATATCAACTTTCTGTCTAGAATTTTTAAACATTGTCTTAATTTCAATTCATGAACTCCGTTTACATATTTATAACAATTTACAATTATACATATAATGCTGACTTCATTGCTATATATTAAATAAATGAGCTATGATGGTACATACCATTCCTAGTCACTAGAAACTGCTTGTCAGGAGGCAAATATGGTTTCAGATTAGCTTCATCCCCTTTTGCCCACTGCCATGTTGGATAGTGATGAACTAAGTGATCTCCAGCATATACAAACTACACATAAAAAAAAATCTTATTTAATAGACATAATATGCAATAGTGAGAATCCTTTCAAATGTTTTTCACATTTTACAATATTTGAATAGAGAAGAAGTTTCAACATAAATAAAATTTATTCTAATCATGTAATTTTAAAATAACATTAGTACAGAAAATTATTAAGTGCTGATTACTCTATTTGATATAATTAATAATGAAGAAAAAAATAATATAGAGAAATAAAATCTACTTCAAATTTTTTACATTAAATGTCTTACTGGTGTGTATACACACACATATTACACATATATATAAACACACACACACACACACATATAATATATATACATACACACACATAATATATACACTCAAGAGCCAAAACATTATGACCACCTGTCAATAACGAGTTGGCCCACCTTTTGGCGCGCAACACAGCTTCAACCCGCCTTGGCATGGATTAATACCACCACTTAATACCAATTAAATACCATTTCCACCTGATCACGTGCCTTCCATGTCATCCAGGCGAGTTCATTGCAAATGTAGGGTGGTCATAATGTTTTGCTCTTGAGTGTATATATATATACATACAATATATATATACATACACACACACATATAATATATACACACACACACATACACACACACGCCCACACACACACATATAATATATATATATATACATACACACACATATATAATATATATATATATATATATATACATACACACACATATAATATATATATATACACACACACATATAATATATATATACACACATTTTAAAACCAGTGTGAAGAATTCCGTAACATTTAGTGCTTCCTTTGACATTGTTTATAACACTCTGCATTTTAAAAGTAAAAGTCAATCATAGGTTAATTTAGATATTAATATCATTTATCAATATTCTGAAACAATCTAACATATATGATTAAGTATGACATTAATATCAAAAATTTAATAATGTAAAGAAATATCGAAAATGTAGAGTAATTAACAAACTCATAAATTAAAAAAAAAAAGGGATACACAAATAAAAAAATCATTTTTGAAATATTTCATAAGAAAAAAGATAGAAGTAAAAAGTTCTTAATATTACCTCATCTGAGTTAAGACACCAGTTTCTTTAAACTTTGATTCCTTTATAAAAGAAAGAGAATATATTTTAAGATAAATAATTCTTTCAAAACTAAATAACTTCTGTAAAATCTTTGCAATAAAAATATTGAAGAAAAATGGAATTAAAGGAATTTTAAATAATAAATAAACATAAATAATGTGAGAAAAAAATTCAATATACAATAAAATATTTTTGCTTGCGAGATTT
Organism: Caerostris extrusa; assembly: GCA_021605095.1. Lineage (NCBI taxonomy): Eukaryota > Metazoa > Arthropoda > Arachnida > Araneae > Araneidae > Caerostris > Caerostris extrusa. The sequence continues at coordinate 41,698 of BPLR01012397.1, forward strand.
AGCATAGCATTTGATATGAGTAATTTGATATGAGTGTGTGTTTTTTTCACAATTAAAAACATTGCAAAAACTTTCTATGTATGTCACAGAAAACAGTATTAAATTTAAATTATTATAATTAAAAAAAATTATGTTAAGATTAAAAAAAGCCATTATTACATCAAATTGAATAAACATTCAAAAGTTTATTTTTAGTTAGTAGACTTTGATTAATTAAATACTATGCAAATCTAAAATTTTAATGCTCATCATTTGATTTTTTTTTTTCTTGATTCACTAGTAATATCACAAAATGTGGACAGACAGACATAAGATAACAGTCATATAAATAATTATATTACAAACCATACAATACTGAAAAATAAATATTTAAATTAAATTGCATTTATAGCACTACTTGCTTTATCTTACACAATGTAATTATAAAATCAAATAAAGGATATGATAGCAATACTGCCAAAATAAATGACTAGCATAGAAAGCAATCTAACAATTTTTGAAAAATCATCCTACGATGCATTCAGATATTGCGAAAATCTTACTTTTAAAACCGGTGTGAAGAATTCCGCAACATTTAGTGCTCTCCCTTTGACATTGTTTATAACACTCTGCATTTTAAGTAACTAATAAATAAACAAATTCGTATTTAAAAAAAAAAATTATTTCTCTGAAACTAATTACGTATAATAAATCCCGTGACAGATTATCGCAGTTTCGCTTTTTTCCTAGACAATGTCATGAATATTTTCACAAACACCGAGTTGAGATGTATAGTAGCAAGAAACTATATTATAACAGATTTTCGACACACATGAACTATAAATACACATAAAAACTTTTTGCAAAAACTTATATTTCAGCTGCAAGGTACCATATTAATTACATTAAAAGAATTGAAAATATATTATTAAGATTGATTACCAACTCTCCATGGTACTTTAGAAATTATGACATTCGTCACAGTCTTGTCTTCCCTAAAATTATATAAATAAATTTCCCTAGTATTCAAAATTTTATGCTGAAGCTTGCTGAAAATTTTTATGCAGATCTTGAACATATTCCGAATAATGAAATTCGTAATAATTCCTGAGATACGATTTCACTCTGCCGGAAAACGTTAGACTCCCCAGGGCGATTCTATATAACTTGCTGTTTTTCTGAACGAGTTTGTTCAGTTGTAATGCGCATTGTCTTAGGGGGCTGTTTGGTTGCGGGTTCGACCCTGGCGTGTTCCTTTAGTCACCGATTCTAGCAATGGCTACCTCCCCGCATAGTGCTTTTTCCTTATTTCTTCTTTATTATTTATTGATGCTAATAAAAAAAAAAACCTAAGAATTTCTAATTTCATTCTCATGTTTATTTACTTTTACTGGAACAGACCCTAATCACTTGCTCGTTTTTTAATAATTAATGTTTCAACCATCAATGCTTTTTATCGTCAAGACAAAATTCAAGGCCCTGCGGTGCCAAGGTACTCCGTAAATCCAGAACTGACTGAAGAACTTATAGTAATATTGTTATATTGTAATATTAATAATTATAATATTATAATATTAATTAGTAATATTGTTATATTGTAATATTAATAATTATAATATTATAATATTAATTAGTAATATTGTTATATTGTAATATTAATAATTATAATATTATAATATTAATTAGTAATATTGTAATATTATACTGTTATATTAACGTACAGTAATATTGTACTGTTATATTACTTTCCCTCAACATTGCTACCTGTTGAATGTATTAACCATATCAAACTATCAACAAAAGATGCAAAATACTCTTCAAATTAGAAGAAAAACAATTTTAAGTAAAACACTCTAAAAATAAATTAAAAAAAAAAACATCTCATAAAAACTCTTTTTTTTCTTTCAAAAAATGTCATTTTTTTTTTTTAATATATGTATATAAATTTCTTAATCAATTTAAACCGAACGGCGAGTTCGACTCTGACCTATTCCTTTAGTCATCATTTCTAACAGCTGCAACTCCATCCTGTGGTAGTTTTTTTTATTTTGGTCTCATTTTTTTTTTTTTTTTTTTTTTTTTTTTATAACTCTCTCTCTCGTATTTTTTAATTATTTGCTTTACATTTACTTAAAATTTTTTTTATATCTTAATTTAAATTTTTAAATGTTGAAATTCTCTGATTTACTCGTTGCTCTTTTATTTTTCTTTGGTCTGGTGATTTGGGACGGACCTTGGTTACTTACTGCTTTGCTGTTGTTTATTAATGTTTTTTATATCTCCTGTGACGTACTTTCAGCTATGAGTTTAGGCCCATAAAGGCCATGCAACTCCGTAAACCTCAAACTGGCTGATTTTAAACCGAAAATTCAATCTAAAACTTCAGAAGCCGTGTCATTTCAATAAAATTTTTCATCATTATGCAACAAATTGTGGCTCAAAACCTGAAATCTAAATGTGAAGAAAATATTCCAAGTACTGTATTCTAAAAGGAAAAAGTTGAAAATATCAATTCACGACATTGAAGCACATAGTGTTCCTTGGAGGAATTTTCCATCATTAATAGACCTTCTAACCATAATAATTAAAACATTTATAGAAATTTCTTCACCTCTACATACGTCAAACAAAGCTTTTCTTACGCCAATGCCACTGAAAGTTATAAAATAATGTAATAATTCAAATGTTTACACACATTATTTTCTTTCCTCTTCGGTATTAAACTACAATGAAACTAGACATTTATTTCTTATTAATTTCATGTTTAAGTTTGCCCAAATCCTATATTCACCATAATAATAATATTTAAAGAAAAAAATCATAAAATAAGACTCTTAATTTTAAGAAAACAACGATGCCAAAAAAAAAAAAAAAAAAAGGTAAAAATTCGGAAAAATAATTTTTAAAGAAAACAAGAACCTTTAAAAATTCGGTGCAATTAATGGCCAATTGAGTTAAAGAATATAAAAGTGGGGAAAAAAGATTAGGAATGTTTGTTTACACAGTAAAATGTAAGCAATGTAAAGGTACACTGTGGATGAGAAATGGAATTGAAATTGATTTGTTTAGAACATGTTAGACTTTAGATATTGTGTAGAAAAACTTCTTTAGCGTTGAATGAATGCATTAAAAGATTGAAATTAAAAACCGGGGGTTTTAAGAAACAGGATAAAAAAATATATATTATTAGACACAAAATATATCGGAAATAAATAAATTTGTAAATGTAATGTGTTGTTAAATATGTTCATGCATTATGAGATATTTTAATATAAAATGAAAATGAGTATTAGAAAAATAAATTATAAATACTGAAGATATAAAAGGCCACACATAAATTAAACATAAAAACAATATGAAATATACGCCACTTTTAGGTTCAATTTATTAAATAAAGTTTGTGTTATTAAAAAAAGGTGATTATTTATTTATACAAAAAAAAAAAAAATATCTATTAAAATGAAATTCTTTAAATTAATTTTTGAAACACACTTGTTTAATTTAAGGAATAACAAGTAATTAAAAAATGTTTTCTTAAGGTCAATTCCTACTTTTTTTCATTATATTGCAGGACTGTATTGTCCTTTATAAATAATTTTCATTCATTTTTAAGTTTATCTGGCGCCATCTATTGGTAGATATATGCAACTTAAATCTAAAAAAAAACTAAAATTAATTAATTAAATTTAATTACTGAATTAATATTTTGAAAAAACTGTATTAACATCCAATGTCATCCACTGCAAGTTAAAAAAACGTATTTGAACTTGAGTGGATGAATAAAAAATATTTTATTAACGATTGAAAATTTGAACACGATATATATAGAGGGAGAGTGTGAGTTAATAGAAGGAATTTTAGCACCCTGACCTGTTCCTTTTTAGTCATCATTTCTAGCAGCTGCAACTCCATCCTGTGGTGATTTTTTTTTTGGGTTTCTTATTTTATTTTTTAATTATTTTCTTTATTTTTTACTTTAAATTTCTTTTTCTTAATTTATGTTTTCTATTATTTAAATTCTCTGATTTACTCGTTGCTCTTTTATTTTATTTTGATCTGGTAATTTGGGACAGACCTTTGGTTACTTACTGCTTTGTTGTTTATTAATGTTTTTTATATCCCCATGTAACTTACTCTCAGCTAGGAGTTTAGGCCCATATAAGGCCACGGAACTCCACAAACCTCAAACTGACTGAATAGAAGGAATTGAAAAAACGAGAGAAATTAAAAAAATAATGAAAAACAAAAAAAAAAAGCCTGCGTCCGTCTCTTTTGAAGGACTGCCGATATTATGGATGCTGCTTTAATATATTTATAAAATAATAGTAAATAAATATATAAAAATTAAACAAATTCTAATATAAAAAAAATAAATAGTAAAATAATTACTAAATATTATATTATTTAGCAATAATATAATTATAATAAGCCGATATATGGATGCTGCTTTAATATATATATAAAATTGTAGTAATGTCGAAATTAAATATGCATAATAATGATATAAATTAATTCATACTACTTTAATAACATTAACGTTTACTATTGTCACAAAAAAATTTATAAAATACTTAGAACTAAACGAATAATACAAGCTTGTGATACTTAAAACAGCAACGAGTGATTCGAGAGATGTTTACAGTTAGACTGCCGCAGTCCAATTGGCGGAGAGTGTTTTGCTGTTTCCCACCTTCTGTTTTCCTCCGCGTAGCGATGTATCACACAATACTTTTGCATGTATCCGCTTTGTTTACATTTCGCGGTTGAAACAAATCATTACTTATCATTTCCTTTTCAGCATCTATCATTATGGCTCCCACCGTTCAGCATAAACCTTTATGTACTACTTGCTTCACTATGAGTTTACACTCTGTTTACTTTTTCAATAGTTTGGCATCGACACTAATGGTCACTAATCACATGGTCACTAATTATACCGAATTTAAGCTTAATTTTAAATTCTTTTATTTTGCATTTTACTTTTTTATTATTAGTATTTTTAATCTTTTTTTTTTTTTTTTTTTAGTACCACTTTAACTGAATTTTTGAAACTTTATCTTGTATTTCTACTAACATTAATTAAGCAGGCCATTAAAATTTAAAGCATATCTATGAATTAAGATGAGGAGGTTTAAGGGGCATTTCCCCCTGCTGGTACTCCGTAATCGGTAAGCCAGTTGCCAGTTGCCAGCGGTGGGAACACTACAAAATTAATAGTAAATAAATATATAAAAAGTAAACAAATTATAATATAAAAAAATATAATAAATATTTATAGTAAATAAAAACTTAATAATAGTTTTAAAAACTAAAAACACGCTTTTAAAGTTAATCAAACTAAAAGTAAAATAATAATTGTTAACATATGAATAAAATGACTACATCCATAAGAAAATGAATGTCACTGTTCTAAAAGCGTGAGGTGCTCGATATCAATCGTTATAATTTTTTCACTAGTTTCATTCCGAAATGCAGAGTTAGTTTAAAATTATCATACAAAGCACCCCACTCTTTTAGAACAGTGACATTCATTTTCTCGACAGCCATTTTATTCTTATGTTAACAATTATTTTTTACTTTTTAGTTTGATTAACTCTTAAAGCATGTTTTTTAGTGTTTTTAAACTATAATATTTAAATGAGGTCCCGGTACGAGGACTGGTTCTTACAATAATTTAATTGTGAGTAAAACAAAGGCTAAATGCGAATAGGCCGTTGTGCTACTGTCCCACGTAGGTTTGAATGTCTTTACTAAATACTTTCATTCTACATGGGTTAAATTGCTCTTCATAAGTTAAAATAAAATCTCTAATCCTGGCGATCCTAATCATGATGAGATAATAAACTTATCAAACTATTTTAGTGTCCTTGATAAGTCTACAACGTTTAAATTAAATCTGATCGCTTAAAGTAGGGCAAAATAGAGTCCAAAGAGTCAGTTACAAACAAATATACACTTGAAACTAATATAAAAGCGTATTAAAACGAATCAACTGTTTTCTTTCTGAAAGATGCCTGTAAATGTTTCTTTGCAGCTTAAATAGTGTATATGAGGAGAAACAGATCTCCAGGGGGAAAAAGTCAGTTACATGCATATGTTATCTTCTTTTTCTGTTCTCATAAATTAACACACTTTCAGTTGATATATATATAAAATATTTATTCACATTCCAAAAATACTTATTCGAGCAAACCGCCCGCCATCAGCATCCCCTTGCTCTTACATTTTGAATCCCTGTATAAGACAATAGTCTTATATGGAGTTACAGGAAGAGGAGTTATGGAAGAGTCTCTTGTTCGTGGCGCCATCTGTTGTCATTTATAATGACAAATAGTTTACATTCGGGCATCCTGACCAAGCAATTGCCTTCTGCATAAATTTTACTTAGTAAATTACACTTTACCATATACAAAAATAAACATATATATATATACAGCACATAAAACAAGTAATAATTTTGCTATTAATAAAAAAATGTTAAAGTTCTAATATGATTATTGTCCAAATGAGTTCCTAAAAAGTTTAGATAAAAAAAAAAGTTAAAGTTCAATGAAAAAAGTAAACGTTCTTTCAAAAAAGTTCATGAACAATGTTTATAGTTATTGATGAATGGGCACTAGTCGTTACATGGATTGATCTGGAGAAACATTAGAAGATCCTTGGGGTTCCTCACCATCCGAGTCACAATCATCTTTATGAAGTCGCCATGGTTTGAGTTGACTCACGTGTGCTGTTGCGATGTAGAATCTGCCTCGTGTGCTTTTCACGAAAGGTCCTAAATAGTCTATGTGAACAACTGAAAAGGGTCTTTTTCCAGCATTAATCGGATGTAGATATCCTTGTTGTTTTCCACCTGAGTCTTGTTGACTGAGCATTCGAAACACATTGAAATATGTTTCCGTAAGTAACGTTTCATGTATAGAAACCAGTATAACTCTTTTATTTTGCTGACAGCCTATCAACAGAAAAAATGTCCCATAAGGTCTTGAAATTTCACAGCAGTACTTTTTCATACTTTTTGGAATCACATACAGAAGTTTCTCTTTTCCTTCTTCTTTGATTCTCCCATAGATTCGGTTTCTTTTGAAGGCAAAATTAACAATTTGTTGCTTTTTCTTCATATGTTCTTTCATGCTCTTCCTTCTTAAAAATGTCAATCAATTTTCTTAAATCTTTATCAGCATGTTGAATGATCAAAATTTGTTCATCTTCACTTAGTGTTAGGCATACTTCAACTTACTTGACTGATAATTCTTTTCGGCTTCAGTCGTTTTCTTGCTAACGCAGTAAACTAGGTGCCACTTATTATCACTTCCAACTTGAAGTAGCATGCCAGCGATACCTTCCGCACTTGCATCCGTATGAACTTCACTTTTAGCTTCTTCGGGATTATAGAGTGCTAAAGTAGGTTGTCGAGTCAATTCACTTTTCAAAACATTAAAAGATTGTTCTTTTTTTTTTTTCCCACTTAAAATCTTCGTTCTTCTTAGTTAGGTCAGTCAGAGGTTTCGCTTTTATAGCATAATTTTGAACAAATCTCCTAAAAAAACTTGTTAAGCCGAGAAAGCGTCTAACTTCATGCAAAGTTGTCGGTTGGGGAAATTTAGAAATTACTTCTACCTTCTTTTGAGCCTGATTTAATCCCATTCTTATTAATAATGAAGCCTAAAAATTCTATTTCATCTTTTGCAAACTCACATTTAGACAATTTTAATGTTAACTTAGCTTCTCGTAAAGCCTCGAATACCTTCAAATTTTTTAATCATTCTTACCAAGTTTTGGCATGTACAAGGATGTCGTCGAGATAGCATAAAACATCTTTGTTGCATAAGCCACCTAAAGCATGGGTACATTAACTGTTGAAATTCTGCTGGTGCGTTTGTTAATCCAAATATCATTCTTTCAAATTGTCCAGTTTCATCTGGTGTGATAAATGCAGTTTTTAATTTGGCTTCTGCTGTCAACGGGATTTGTAGATATCCATGAGCCAAATCGAGAGTTTTAAACAGACTGCAATCATGTAGTTGTTCTAAAAGATCATCAATTTTGGGAAGAGGAAATTTATCTTTGATCGTCTGATTATTTAGTTTTCTATAGTCAATAACTAGTTGATTTTCACCAGTTTTCTTACGCACTAAAAGAATCAGGGTCTGATTAAGTTTTCTATAGTCAATAACTAGTCGATTTTCACCAGTTTTCTTACGCACTAAAAGAACAGGGCTCTCGGGGATCTTTATCGTCTGATTATTTAGTTTTTTTTAACTAGTCGATTTTCACCAGTACGCACTAACGAATTTCTTCACAATACCATGTTTTTTCCTTCGTTAACGATTTCTTTTTTCTTTTCTTTCGGTTGCATTTGTTTTATACGGTTTCATACATACAGGTTTTGAACCCTCAACTTCTTTAATATCCATTTTTATTAGTCCTTGTACATACTAATTCCGATATGTTTAATGCAAAACACCAATTTCAACAAATCAACGATGTCTTTCTGTTGTTGTTCATTTAAGTGTTTATTAACTTTTATTTGTTCTAAGCTTATAGGATTTCGCTCTACACAATCTGTACTAACATTTAATATTTCTACTGAAGAAGTGACATTAATCAAATTAAAATAATTTAAATCTGGTTCCAAGTTGACCTAATCCACTAATTCTACATTTCCAATGTTCTGATTTTCTTTTTAAAATTATTTCCTTACATCCAATATTAATAATTGGTATAATAGTTTTACCTTCTTTTTATTTCTAACAAAGAATTAAAATTTCTTTCATTTCCCTGCATCATAAGTAGTAGTAGTGTGTTTCCGGGAGACGGGTACGTCATCAGAGAAGCGCGCGCAACCGGAAGTGACGAGATTCATCTTGTTAGATAAGGGTTTTTTGTAGATAAGGGTTCCCCTAGAAACTTTTTCCGGTGGCAACACCTGAAATGTTGTACTATAAGAGAGGGGTTTTTGGAGATATAGGAATTTACGTGATGACTGATAAGATAAGCAGAATAGGAAACTATTTTAATTGGATTTCTCTTTTTTTTTTAATTAGAATATTTTATAAAATGTGTTTAGAAAAGAAATTTATTTGTATTAAATTTGATTATTTTTAATTTTTTTATTGATTATTTTACAAATTTACATTATTACAAAAATAATTATTTTCTATTTGCTAAATTTATTTGAGAAGAAATTTATTTATTTTTTTCTTTTACAATTTTATTTTTTATTTCAATTTGATTAAAAAAAAAATTTTTTTTTTTTTTTTATAAAGGAATTTATTTTTTATTGTTGCTTCTTTCAAATTTATTTTTATTTTTTCGGAAAAATTAATTTTTTTTTTATAAATTTTTAATTTTAATTCCATTTTTTTTTATTTCGATTGCATTTGTTATATTTTTACAAAAAATTTGTTTTTGTAAAGGAATTTATTAATTTTTTTAATTTATAATTTTTCCCTAGTGTATTACTACATTTTTTTATCACTTCATTAGACATTTAATTATCCGAAACTTTGTTTGGCATTTAAAATTTTCCCTTAAAAATCTCTCACACTTCTTTTTTAAATACGATATTAATTTCAAATTTTCTACCCAATATTAAATGCTACACAGCATTCGTATTAAAAGATTTAATATATTAACTTTTGAAGATCATATACCAGAATAGTTAAAACCCGAGGGAAATGTTACGAATTTATATATTTAACCAATTAATGAAATGCAGAATTTTTTAACATAAATGTACTTTTTAATTAAAATAGGCATGAAATTTTCTTTCAACTCACTTATTTTTCTAATATTTTTTCTTTCATACTCGATTTCTAGTTTGATAAACCCTATAACTTTTGCTGATACAAATAAAATGTCTTAGCATGCATTTTTTTTTTCAAACAATTTGAAATAACACAGATTATGATTTTTGTAAGACAAAATAATTAAAAAATATTATATTTATAAGGAACTTTACACTAATTTATTTCTTAACCTATTTTATTTAAAAATATTGCATACTGCTTAATTATCTCACCAATAATTTTCTCCTACTTTATTATTTTCTTTACTGTAATACACACAAAATCTTGTACTTACTGGAGATACATTTGTTAAATTTTCCCACCTAATAAATGCTCAATACTAATTAAAGAAAATCTGTACGTATGTTCTTTTCGAACACTCATCTCAAATTTAGTATTGAACCTTTTTTATTTTTTCTGACTCTCTCTTATATGAATAAATGCTTTATTGTCTTATGCTTAAGTCATTTGAATAGTTACTTTTAAATTAGTAATGAACAGTTTTTTTTTTTTTTTTTTTTAAAATGTCCCTTGAGAAGTTTTATAAAAATCCTAAAGAACCAGCCAGTTTTGGAGGCATAAATGGTTACGAGCTTGTATAGGAAAAACAAGTTAAAACTAAAAGATACAGCAATGGTTAGAAATCCAAAGCATCTGTATACTTTACATAAACCTGCAAGACGAAACTTTAAGAAAAACAGAATTATTGTTGAGGTATAGATGAACAATTTCATGCTGATTTATTAGATTTACAATCTATTAAACAATTTGACAATGGTTATAATTTCTACTTACTTTTTGCATAGATGTATTTTCAAAAATATGTTTGGGCTATACTTTAAAGGATAAAACAGGTCAGAGTATTTTAAAAGGTTTCCAAAAAATATTCAAAGAACGAAAACCAAAGTCTTTGCAAACAGACAAAGTTACAGAGTTCAAAAATAAAATTGTACAGAAATATCTTTTAAGACAATAAATGTCCATTTTTTACGACGAATGTAATTTCACCCTGAAACAAAAGCTAGTATCGCTGAACTGTTTTCACAGAACACTCATGTCGAAATTAACAAAGTACTTTACGGAATATAATACCCAAAAGTATAGATGTGATTGAAAAATTAATCTATAGCTATAATCATGCAT
>BPLR01012398.1:0-45029 GCA_021605095.1 Caerostris extrusa
CAATGTTATCTGGAGTTAAAGCAAATAGTGCTAGTGTGCAGGAATGGAATATTTGACTTTGGCAAATTAATCACACAAAAAAAAAAAAAAAAAAACCATGGAACGGAAAGGTAAAGTGAAGGAACATCATTAGTTTTGTTTTGCTTGTATCTTTATCACTTGCCTATAAATATTTCTGCAGGAGGAATTATAAACTGAGAACAACGAAGCTTCTATGTTGTTTGTGATATTGATTTAATATTTAAAAATACTTTTTTCATGTCAATAATTATCTTATTTATTGTGAGAATACTTTATTAAATTGCATTAAATAAGAGCGGAAATTAATGAAGGTAATTAATTATTATATAGTTAAACTACAAACCTGAAAAATATATTACGAGAAATCGAAAGCTTGTTATCTGAGGCAAAACTTGATTTTGCTCCATAAAAAAACCTTGGCCTTTTTTACATTATCAAATTTTTCATTAAAATTGTGGGAAAATACATCTTGTTTATTTTAATTCTTACCATATGCATTTGCTTAATTTCAAAATATTTACCAATATCAATTGTTTAATTATTTGAATTATCTCCATTGTAATATTAAAATTACAATTTTATATTACAGATCTTCTTATATATAAAACATCTTGTTTCAGTAAAGCCTCAAAATAAGTTTTAAAGAATGCTTTTTTTTTTTTTTTCATAAATTTTTATAGAATCGATGAAATTATTGAAGAAAGTGATGGAATAATGGTTGCCAGAGGTGATCTTGGAATTGAGATACCACCAGAAAAAGTGTTTCTAGCTCAGAAGATGATGATTGCCAAATGTAATATGCTTTGCAAGCCAGTTATTTGTGCAACCTTGTGTAAATTTATTTTTCAAATTAAAAGATACTAGTTTAATTTGCTTCAAAAACATACATATTTTCACGATTTTGTAAAACTTGAATTAATATTATGTTTGTTTTTAAACTTTCATTGCACCATTTCTAAAAAATTACATTACTGGCCATTAAAATTGCTGCTCTAGAAAGAAATGCAGATAACAAAATGATATTTATTGGAGAAATATATATGATACTGAAATAAGTGATTAAATTTCCAAGAAATTTGGTGTGTAGATCGTGAGAAATCAGTATCCAGAACAGCCACCCTGCAATAATAGCAATCATATGACTGGGCATTGAGAGTCAGAGATTGGATGGCATGTACAGGCACAGATGGCCATGTAGCTTCATGCCACAGCTCATTAACCGTAGGACAACTTTTCAAATTGTAGGCAACAACGTTCAAATATAATTTGTGTATGAGAAACTAGCTGAACAATTTCATTTAAACACATTGTAGGTGTCGCTACCGGCGACTGCTTTGTCTGAATGTCATCATTTGCATATCACAAAAATTCTTCCTTTTTCCCTGTCGTTAAATTTCACGCCTGTAGCATGTCATTTCAGAAGCATTTTAATAGCCAGTAGTGTATATAGATAACAAATAATTAGTACATATTTTGACACACATCACAATTTGGTGATTTTACTGGTGCTAAATTTCTAAAAGATTCTGTAATTAATGTCCCTTGTTGTCATTTGACATTGATTCTAATTATAAAAATAAGTCTTATGGTAAAAACTAAATATTAAATGTTTTTCCTAGTAGGATCATATTCTATGATGATAATAAATAAAAATATTCGTAATTTTATCACATGGGTTAATATCAGAAATTATGTTTAATCATTTTAGCTTCCAATGATTAAATTAGGGAAAAATAAAACTCAGCTTTTTTACTTTATTTATGAGATAGCTACTAAATTATCTATCACACATTTCTTTTCCAATTAAATGCATTTTTATATAACACAATTGCTTATTAAGATATTAAATAAAATGGCATGTAAATCTAATAGAAATATTCTACAAGAGATCTTTTTGATGAAATGATAAATATAAGTTTTGAAAAATTTCATGGCTGTAATTATCTCAAAATTACTGGCAATATGAAATTTTTAAGAAAAGTTAAGACGTAGAAATACTAAAAGAATTTTGTTTCAAAAAAGTTTTGTATTCAGGAAACTAATAAAACTGTTTTAGATACTGAAATTATCTCCACAAATGGAAAAAGTAAATTCACAATTTTTCTCTTTTCTTTATTAAGCTGTTGTTCTTGTAATAATAAAGCATGTCTGCTGAGAAGACGCTTGTTAAGAATAATACCTGACTAAAAGGGTCGATTTTTTTAAATTCAGAGCTATATAAAAAGCCGATAATATAAAAGAAATATTCTATTGCAAATCTAGGGGGAAAAAAGCAAATTAAAATTTTTTTTAATTATGGTTTTGTCTTTTTGTGCCAAATGCCCAGCAAACTAACATATATTTGGGGAAAAATATACCTCTATGATCCTTATTTCTTATTCTTGTCTTCTTTCAAGAGTTATTTTCTTAAACATGACTTCAAATATGTACAAGAAAAATTAATGATGAGTTTGATCAATTTTGTTGATTTATATTATTTAAATGTGAATTTGTTTCTTTAGGCTTAATACATTGAGTATATTGTTTTTCATATGTTAGATTTACTAAGCTGCCATATTCCCAATTTCTATGTGGCTGACAAATTAAGCTAAGGAGAATTCTCACCAATCAATCCTGAAATCTGATTCAGGCGAAGAGTAAAAATTGTTGAATCTCTAGATTAAAAAAAGTAAATCGTAAGAAAGCGAATGTTCGTATTTCAGAAACTACATGAAAAATATAACAATAAAGTGTATATCAGCAAAGTAGTAATATTTTTGCTATTAAATTATTTATTATATTTAATTGTAGCAATATCTATATTCAGTATCTAAAAAGTATTAACTAATCAAGTTAGAATGTACATGTACAATGAATAAGTTTCTGATCTTTATGTACATAATTTATTTCATTACATATGACACAATTGGAAATATTTCTCATTTCATACTTTGGCTACAAAATTTTTAAAAAAAAAATGTTGAAGGAGCAGATGTACAAAATATATATCATATAAATTATCATTTCTTCAAGCATTATACTGAAAAGCAAGTTTTAATTATAAATGATTTTCTTATAAAACAAATGTCTTTAGTGATTCCTGAACATTTACCAAACATTTTGTTCATGCTTTCAAACAAATTTTTTATTTTCAGATGCTTGAAAGCATGGTTAAAAAGCCTAGACCAACTAGAGCAGAAAGTTCAGATGTTGCCAATGCTGTATTGGATGGAGCTGACTGTGTTATGTTATCAGGTGAAACAGCGAAAGGAGACTATCCCCTTGAAGCAGTAAAAATGATGCATGCGATATGTGTTGAAGCTGAAGCAGCCATTTTCCAACGACATGTATTTATTGAATTGAGCATGAAAACTCCAGTTCCAACTGATTCAACGCACACTGTTGCTATTGCTGCTGTTAATGCATCTATGAAATGTTTAGCTTCTGCTATTATTGTCATAACTACAACAGGAAGGTGTGTATGCAAATTAGTTCTGTTTCATTTATAATATTTTGGAAATAATAAGTTTAAAATCATCATTACAAAATATATGGTTTCCTTATAAAAAACTGTCCTGGTGATCTGTAATGATTAGTGAGTTGCATTCCTTTTACTTAGGTAGTTTAAAATAGGCTTTTCTTAAAAGAATAGCAAAATATGCCCAGACATTTTCATATTTACAAACCAAACAACTTTGAATGTATATAACAGAATAATAAAAAATTTTCAATTAGCACAATAAGGTGTCTATGAATAAACTTTTACATGATCAAAAGTGAAAATCCTCATAATTTTATTTTTACTCTATTTCATGTTTTTCTTTCCCTTAAGAATATTTAAGATGCACTATTTGATTCTTATTTTATTTAAACAAATTTGCCTGTTTAGCAATTGACATACCATCAGTCATTTATGTAGCACACAAATTATGTATATATATATATATATATATATATATATATATTCTCTATAAAGAATATAATTCTGTTTAATTTTAATTAAACAAGATTTTTAGTAAAACGGCAAAAAGAAATGTATATTTTTAATATAAAATAGAGGTATAAAAATCTGCTTGAATTATTCAGATAATTGAAAATTCTATAATGTGCATTTATGTGGAGTTGATTTTTAATGTAGTTGTTTGTCTATATTAATGGATATACCTACATATTTATCTTAACCATGTAATAAGATTTCTTAATATACCTGTTAGGATATATAAGTATTTTTTTAATGAAAATTGGATTTCGTTTTGTAATTAAAGGCAGAAATAAATCTTATAAATATTGTCACATAGCATTATGTGACCATATAAAACAGTTTTTAAGTACATACGAAAAACAAACTTTGATCTTTCTTCTGCATTGCATTATGCATTTTCTGACCTCTTTTTAGAATTGCACAATAATTATCCCAATCATGTGCTTTATATACTCATTCAATAATTGCTTATAGTAAACATTTTTATACATTAGAAACATTTTTCATTGGTAAAAAAAGATTTCTTCATTAGAATTTCTCTTCTATGTACGATGACTCTTGGTCTTGCAGCATATCTGCATGAAATATAATCTTTTGACTGCCTTTTAATTCTAGCAGCATAGATAGTTTGTTTGTTCAAAATTTTTGGAAATTTTTTACTAAAAAGCTTATTTATAATATTTAAAGAAACATTCCTTTTAATCATCTTTTGAGAAATATTAAAAATTTGTTTGAAAAATAAATTTTAGGATGCGTGAGTTATCATATGTATATTTTTTTTAATTCCAGGACTGCACATCAAGTTTCAAAATATAGGCCAAAATGTCCTATTATTGCTGTATCTCGTCTGACTCAAACAACAAGACAAGCACATTTATGGCGAGGAATATTGCCTTTGCATTTTACAGGTAATTTAAAATTTAAATACTTAAAACTTAGCGTATGCACATTTTGCATTTTTCTCCTATAATTTAGTAAAAATGTAGAATAGATAGGATAATTACAGTAAAACGCATCAACTTGAATCTTAAAAAATTTAGAATATCAAAATTATACAGTATATCCAATTCTAGACAAAAGTAAAATTACCTGACTTTTCTTGGTGAAATTTAAAAAAATCCCAGATCATTCTCATAAACCCAGGACACCATATAAGCTATTTTAAAACCTTATGAAAAATGAAAATTATACATCAGTGATTAATAACATTTATATGAAAAGTAACGAATTAAATTTTTCAAATCTTGACCCTAATATAGAAAATCATAAAATAAAATATTTTCTTTGAAATCAGAAGGAAATGAGAATTATTTATTGAATTAAAATATTTTCTTTCTAAATCATCACACAGATATTTCATGGTAAAAGCAAAAATTATATTGACAGAAATAAGGTTGTACTACTCAATCAAAATATTTACTATGAGAGAATCTTGTTCAATCTGTAAAGCTTAGTATATACTACATCAGTTTTAGTTATTGAGTTAAGGAAATCCTCTGATGGGTAGGCCAAGAGTTACAATCTAGTAACAGCTTCAAATGGCAATTATAATTAGAGATGCTTTTTCTCTCTAGAATTAAATTCCCCATAAGTAAAACCTATATCTAGTTAGTCATGGTTTGACAAAAATGGGTCAAAAGGACTGTCAAATCATGAACAAAATAATAATATTCTGTAACAAATCAATTAAAGAAATAACTAAAACTATATAGCAACGGAAATAGCAACTAAGATGACTATAGCAACAGAATTAAAAAGTTTAAAGCATAATTATTAGTAAAAAAACTATCACATCATTCAACCATAGAGGAAAAGGCCATATACTTTTAGTGAGATCCCCACTTATGAAATATGTGAATATGTTCCAAGGAAGACATAGAAAAGTAAATAGTGAGTTTCACAAGAATATCAGTTTAAATTATTGTGAAAAAAATATTGTTTTCATAAAAATATTTTAATACTAGATCTAAATTACCAAGATATAGCACAATACTGGAATTCCACAAAATTAATTTTCATAATACACAGTAAATAATTGCAACCGCATTAAGTAAATGAAGCACAACTGGTATAAGAATTTAAAGATCTCAAGATTTTCCAGAATAGACTTATAAACCCCAAAATTTGTTCTGAAAAATTAAAATATAGGATCCTGGATAACAATCCATAATTTCAGTATTTGAAGAATGCTTCTTATTGTCTAATTTGTGGTTTTAAATTATTTTTAGCATGTAAAACTCAGCCTCCCCATTTAAAAATATTTAATTATACCATTCTGTCATTTATAATCTTGAGCAATCCTACTACTATCTGTAAAATATTTCATTAAAATTCTAATTTCTATATTTGATATATTCTTTCCAATTTAAAATCTTCCAATGTTCGACTATGACCCAATATATGTTATGGAGAGCAAGAAGTGTTAAAAAGAGTTTAGCAAAAAATAATTTTAGTTCTACCCATCAAAGTCCCAGCATATCAGTTAATGACTTTTTCTAAAAAAGGTTCCGGAAATTCTTAAACCAAAATATTTAAGCAAGAACTTATCAATATTTAACACATTAAATCTTTAATTTCCTCATCTATCGAAGCTGTTTCATGCTGAATATCGTGAGTTTTTGTTTTTTGCTCTGTAATTCCTTTAGTTGCTCGGCTCTTTTTAGGCAACGTTTTTTTCTTGTTTCAGGGCTTTAAGATTTTTTTCCTTGCCATTAATACGAGTGTGAAGATCTCCTATAGCCGAGCATTGTTTTTAATTCAATATTTAAAATGTCTCCAGCTGCTTAAGCCCCTTCAGGACCTTTTTTTCACCCTTAGGGCACATTGAACTTTAATCTTAAAAATTTAGAACAGCAAATACATAACCCCATATATGTTTTAGAGAAAAGTATCTTTTTTTTTTCTCCGACCATGCACAATGTAACAAATCTTGTACCATTAATGATCTTAAATCCTTGCAAATACCACAAGGACCACTATGAAATTGGTGTTCATTTAGAATTTTATTCAAATGCTGAATCAAATAGCATATGCATAGTATTAAAAATGTCATAACTCCTTTTTTTGAATATCAATTAATAGTTATCCTACCCTCAATATTAATGTAGATTCACAGTTAAAGTTAATTAATACAGTTAAAGAATCCATCTGATGTATGTAGGTAACGAAGAACGTAAATAAATATAATTTTTTAGAGGTTGCTTTTTGATAAAAATTGGGGGGAAAAAACTTTTAAAAAACATCTAGACAATTGTCAAGTGCTGGTTTCATTTAGTAATCTATATTTCTTTAAAATGTTATCACATTTACATAACTGCATTTAATCTGTAGAAGAGCTATTAATTATGAAAACTAAGGCACGTTTTCGTTTATACACTAAATGAAATGTTGATCTTGTCTCACAATTTCAATAATTTTATCTTTTACAGGTGAACGAAAACCTGATTGGCCCCATGATGTAGATTTAAGAATACAATATGCCATAGATTTTGGAAAACAACGCAAGTTCATCAGTATTGGAGATGCTGTTATTGTTGTGACAGGATGGAGGAAAGGAGCTGGTGCCACAAATACTATGCGTGTTGTTTATGTTGAATAAGTTTCATATAAACAGACATTGACTAGTTTCAAAAGATCCTAGCCTGCCATTCCCTTCTAGGCATAATATTCGTTAAGATTTAAAATATATTGCTTAGATTTACTTCTATGTTTCCCTACTTAAACTATACGAAGGCAGGAACTGTTACTAATATTGTTGTGTAGTTGGGAAACACTGTTTTCTTTGTATAAATCTTAATGCATAGATATCCTTAAATAAAAATTTATGATGGTATAAAAAATCATTTATTTACAGTTTCTTATGTGTCTAGGCTATGTGCAGTCCATTATTTCCATTAATCTGTGCATGTAATTTAATGGTGTAAAAATATTTATTTGTATATTTAGATCTAACACTCAATGCTACCATTTTCTTAGTATTTGGATTATTCAGCAATTAGCAGAATACTCTAAACAGCTCCTTGTTAAAAAACTCCAGTTTATTGGACAATAATAATGTGCAGGAAAAAGTCATTGGAACAAAATAAGTGTCACGATTCAGATAAATTAACTTTACGAGTAAAAATCTATTACCTTATATTATCATTTAAATTCATGTAACTGTTTTAAAAAGTAGGATTTTGGGAAAGAATATGCACTGAAAATTATTCACGTCTTTTATGGTAAGTAACACATTTATAAAAACAAGCGATACCTATTTGCTGTCTTTACTTTAGCTTGTTATTTCAAGGTTGTCCAGTTTGAAATTTGGAAACTGAGCAATGAAAGAGCAAAGTTTTTAAAATGTATTTTTGCTTGTCATTTTTTTCTGATCTCTAGATGCATAAGGGCTGCTGCTGGTAGTTTTCTGGTAGACATCTAAAATATGTAATTTTCTACATCACACATTAATCTTCTTAATTCCAAGGGTGTAAATGTGATTTTCCTTTTTAACTATGTTTTTACTGAAAAATTAATTGATTCTATATTTATGACCTAAAGAAGGTAATATAACCATTAATTATTCATGATTTTTTTTATTTTCATGATTTTGACACTTAGCAATGAAAGCATTATATATCTTCATGTGGTGAAAGTTTCAATTGTCAAGGGGAATTGATATGATAAGCTGCAAAATTGATACAAATTTGTTTCTATACTTTTCAAAATAAAAACTCTGAAAATTTAAATTCAAATTAGTGGGGCATTATACTCTTGTATGTGTATACACTGTACTTTAAAATAATAAGGGGTTTTGTGGACAGATATGAAAAAGAATGAACAATTGTATTTTATTTACTTTTGTGTATGGTTTCGTCTCATACTTTTGTAGAAGAGTTGTACAGCTGCAAAGTTTTTTTCTTGGTGGTGGGGAGGGGGAATAAGCAATAGATAAATGTTTCTTTTTGAATTTTATCTGGTTTAAAAAATTTGACCAATCCGTTCATATGCTTTGTTGAAAAGGAAATCAGCCACTGTAGAAGCAACACTATGGTCAAGAATTATTGACCATAATAAGAATTTGTTATTTATTATTAACTCAATATCAATCTCAGTTAACAGATCAATCTCAGTTTACATTCTGGATATTGTACAAATTAATATAACCATTCTTAGTGTGAGTTGGTATCTCAATCACTTATATCGAACAAGTGCATCATTATTCTAAGTGCCCCATTTTCTTCAGATTATAAGACCCCTCAAGGGCGCAACTTCTTTAGATGTTTATGGGTGTCGTGACCCAGTGATCTTTTCCTTCATTCTTTTTTTTTTTTTCTTAAATGTCTAGACCTCAAACCATATTATAGTACAGATAATATAGATTTTGTTTGCGTATTGTTTTATAAACCTCTTCCATTTTGAATTGCTCTATATTTTGTTCATCACTTTATAACAACTCCTGTGTTTTGAATTATTTCTTTCTATCATTCTCCTTATTTTTGCTTTGTTCTTATTTAAAATGATTTTGTTTTTCGATAAATTATGATTTGACTAAGATTATTTCGTTTTTTTTGTCATTTTTAAGTTTTGAGTTTATTACTGTCTGTTCGCTGACCCACGTGTTTGCCGTGCGTGGCGACCCGTGTCCCGGCAAAAGAGGACCCTGGAGATTGAGTCTAGCAAGAGTTGCGGCTCTTGTATGGGCAACAAGCCTCCGCTTCAGGTAGACGGGAGGTGCATCTAGTTTCCGGATGTATCAATCGGTTGGTGGTTATCAGACTGGTGTCTGGAGCTGGTTAAGGATTCAAGTGATGGACCGCTTCCCGTGCACCTCGTTAAGGGTGGAGGTCGCCTCAGGGAAGTTGTCCTGTTCGTATAGGTCCTGACTAATACCATTGCAGGGAATCTGCTTTCCTTCGTTGGGCTCCACGGTGGGTGGTGCGGTCTGGGATCCGGATTGTTTTCTTCATTTTTTATGGATTCTTTTTCAAAATCTTCGTGGCCTGGTGAGGGCCTAAACTCTCAAATCAAAACAAAATTGAAATGACTGCTTTTCATTCTCAATTTTTTTTATCATATCTACAATGCTGTATCGAAATCCCTCTTTGCAACTGAAAAGTTAAAACATCCACTGCTCTTCAGTCAAATTCACTCCTAACTGTTAAAACGTTTTGTGGACAATCTATTCAAGAATCTCCTCTCAGAATATTGAACACGGCAAGGTTAGGGAGTACCTGAAGAGAAATATCCTCGCACCTCCAGCGGCCATTTGGCCGCTGGAGGTGCGAGAAGATATTCTCTGGTCTTTGATATCCCAGGCTTCAGGTTTCGAATCGCAGCGGTGGCATGGATGTTTGTAAGTGGTTCGGAATCCACGTTAAACTGAGCGGCAAACCAAACCAAACCTCGCACCTCAATCTTTAAAATTAGTAAGAATAAAAATCAGAATTACGTGATTGTACAGAAAATAAAAAGCTATTAAATGGGTTGATTTGAGGAGAGCAACAATGCTCTGTGGAAGTTTACAAACATCAGAATTGTAGGGAAAAAAGGAATAATTAAGGAGAGGGGGAAAAAAACCTTTCCTCGTTGCTGGCCAATAGAAGATAAGTAGGTTGGAACAGGGAGGAGCTTGTTTTGGAGACAAGCTTTCAGCTGCGGTTCTAGGTGTTTCTCCCAGGTCCGCGTTAAAAGTAAATTCCGCCTTCTAACCGCAAACCCAGCACTTAGCTGAGTTTGTGGTTAGAAAGGGTTGAAAATAAAAGTATTGACAGAATTTTGAAATTGTTAAAAATATATTAATTTGAGAGGAATAACTTGGTTAGATTGAATTGAGAGGTTATGAAATAGAATAGTGGGGAAGGTTAATTAAACAGGAAAGCTCCATACTTCTCCAGGATCAAGCAGTAGTTTTTCATACATGCAGTTAGTGTTTCTGAGGGAAGGTAGTGCCGCTCTGTAAGCTTTCGGTAGAAGTGGGTCGTTGACTCCTTGGTGCATTAGTTTGTTTTTCGTTGACAATAGGTCGGGTGCAATGGTAGTTGGTCTGGGATTGCTGGTGTTTGGCGAGGATGTTCATTATGGCTATTTAAGATGTTTGCATAGGTGGGTCTGCCATCCTCTTGGATATTTTGATGCTTGGTAGGGTTTTAGTCTATGGAGATTTTTGCTCTTGGTTTCTGCGGAGCACCTTGAGTCGTTCGGGTTCTTCAGGAAGGTGTTTCTTCTCGGGAATTTAGGGTAGCCCCTCCAATAGGCTACATGATTTCCTTGACAGTTAATGCATTTCTTTTCTGCATTTGGTTGAGCTGTGCAATTTTCTGTCGGGTGGTCTCCCGCACATAGTCCACAGTGTACATTCAGGAAGCAGTTTTCACTGCTATGAAAGAATCCATAATATCTTCGGCATTGGGGGGATAAGATTTCGTCCCCTGTATTTTCAATAGTGACTCTTGTATCATGAAGGGTTGACGTTTAAAATCTCTTCTGCTTGGAGCGACCTTGATCAGGAATAGAGGAAGGGTTTTCTCCCTGGTGTTGATTAGTTGTGCAACGTCAGATCGTAAATTTGTCTTGACTGATGGCTGCTATTATGTCGGCTTTCTTAGTCACGAGGTGTTATTTCAGACCCCGACCTACTAAATTTTCCCGCATCTGAAACTATTAAACGTGGGACCGATATCTTTCCCACTAAACACATAATATTGACGTTCTCTCTGCCTAAATTACCTGAAAACGTGAAAGCTGGCTACTTCAATTGTAATGTCCGACCATATGTATCGAATACACCTCGTTGCTTTAAATGCCAAAGATTTGGCCATTCAAAAATGTCTGTCGAGGCAGGGGATAGATGTCCAAATTGTGGCTCCACGGAGCATTTATCGCAGTGCCTTTCTCCTCAAAATGTGTCAACTATTCTGGAGACCATCCCTCAAATGCCAGACACTGTTCCCAATGGCAAATAGAGAAAATAATTAAAACAGTTAAGGCACACGATAACATCTCTTACTTTGAAGCTAAAAAAATATGTTCTTCTCCAAATCAATCCTACGCCTCTGTTTTAAAATCTGCAGCCTCCCAGGGTACCCAAACAAACATATCTCAAGATTCAGAACTACCTTCTCATGAATGATCTAAGCTTTCCTTTTATTCGCCCGACGCTGGCAATACTTCAAAATCTCAGCTCCGCATTCTATATCCACTTCAATTCCTTTATCAAATACACGTCCTATTCATAATAGATTTAGTTCCCTTGGAGGTAAAAGAAAAAAACTTAAAAACGTCAGGGAAAAGGTGTGGATAAAAAGAAAAAAATTGTAAGGAAAAATCAAAACCCACTTTAAATTGCAAGGATACTTCCTCTTTGAATAACAGCACAGAAGCATTGATGGAAATAAGTGTCGGTCAAGGTGAGACGATTTCAGATGAGGAGATCACGTAAACTACTTTTAGTACATTCTATTTTTATATTTAATTATGACTCTTATTTTTATTATCTTGGAATTGCCACGAGTATCGCTCATCTTAATGACTTAAAATCTCTCATAAACAGTGGTGTCATCCTATCTGTATTGGACTACAGGAAACCTTGTTAGCCCCTTATCAAGAAATCATTTATTTACAGTTTCCTATGTGTCTAGGCTATTGTGCAGTCCATTATTTAAACCATGTCTGTTTCTTGCAATTGCTATGGCTAGAATCTGGAGCCGAAGCACTATAAAATACTATCATTATTGAAAATAAACCATTTCTAAATCATTATATAGAAGAAAGATGTGTAGGGGTTTCACGACACCGGGGTTGCCCAGTAATCTTTGCCTTCATTCTTTCATCTGCTCTTTTTTTTTCATTTTCAACGTCTAGACCACAGACCTCATTTTATATCGTATTGTGTTTCATTGCTTTTCTGAGTATGCCTTAATTTTTCTCTTTATTTATATCTTCAGAGCTCATTCCTTTTGTCATTTCTCTTGTTTGAGTTTCTTGAAATTTTCGTTTTTCTTGTGTTATGTTTGACTAACAATGTATATTTCCTTGCATTTATTTTGCTTCGATATATTTGATTTTACTAACAATGCCAGTTCTTTGACGCATGTGTTTGCCGTGAGTGGCGACCCGTGTCTCAGGAAAAGAGTATCCTGGGGATTGAGTCCATCTAGAGTTGCGACTCTCGTGTGGGCAACACATCCCTTTGGCGTCCGCTTCTGATAGACGGGCGGCACACGTCAGTTTCCGGGTGTGTCAATCGGCTCGCAATTACCAGTACTTTCCATCTGGATTCAAGGGATGGGTCATTTCTTGGGCGTCTCGTTAAGAATGGAGGTCGTTCCAGGGAGTGACTGACCGTATAGGTCCTAGTCAGAGCTAAGGCAGGAATCTGCTTTCCCTTGTTGGACTCCATGGTGGGTGGTGCATTCTGGGAACAGAATGTTTCTACATTCTTTTATGGAATCTCAAAATATTTCTTCAGCTTTACGTCCCGATGTTAGTCTAACCAACTCCAGCTACTATCGACTATATTGCTAAAACTGCACGCTTCTTTATTTTATCCATACCACAGAATGTAATTTCAAAATCCCCATTTGCAATTGAAAAGTGTCTTCGAGGTATATTGGGTAGTCCGAAGTCTGCCAAAAAGCTAAAATCTGGTGATCTCCTTATTGAAACCACCAATTCAACACAATAAAAATCTTTACTGTTTGCCAAAATCTTTCTGAATCAGCCGATACAAGTTTCACCTCATAAATCCTAAATACCACTAAAGGCGTCATTTCCGAAATTGATCTAATTTCTTGTACAGATTCAGAAATTGTAGAAGGTTTATCTGGCCAGGGTGTTTCGCACGCTCGCCGTATTGCAATTAAGCGAGGCGTAGAAATTATTCATACAAAACATATCATTTTCACTTTCACTTCCCCAACCTTGCCGGCCAGCGTGAAGGCTGGTTACTTGAACTGCCGTGCCGTCCTTATATCCCTAATCCGTTACGTTGCTTTAAATGCCAAAAGTTCGGTCATTCCCAAAGTACTTGTAGATGTGTTCCGGCTTGTTCAAACTGCTCATCTAAAGATCATATATATACAGATTGTCAATCTGAACCTAAATGTGTTAATTGCAATAAACCGCACCACATCTAACTCAAAATATTACCCTCAGTGGCAAACTGAAAAACAGATTCAAGAAATTAAAGTTACCCGCAACCTATCTTATTCTGAAGCACGCAAAGTAGCCTCACAACTTACTATCTCTTATGCTGAAATAACTTCAGAAACACCTTTCTACCACTCCTTCGATAGCTAAACTAACTTATTCGGTTTCCATCATGACAGACGCTACCATAACGGCAATTGTTTGCCCACCACTTAAATGTCTAAAACCACTTTCCGCTATAAAACAGGCAACTAAAGACTCAGCTTCATCTGTCAATTTGATCTCTGCACCATCTATTTCTGATTCTGTTTCTACTTCTGCTCATCGGCAAACCCCAGCTACTACAAAAAGCTCAACCCGTTCCACAAGAGCATTTTCCCTCAATGACCAAAACAGATAAAAATACACAAAAACAGAAAGATCTTTTCATAAGTCGGTCAAAACAAATTGACAAATTACATTCTAAAGATAAACACTTTATGCTTCATAAGAAAAAAATTTCCAAACCACCAGATAAAACTTCTATATTAGCAGCTAATTCCCGTGTATATTTAGAATGTGACATGAATGATTTGGCCATGAACTGATCGAGTTTATAGCAATATATTTTTATTTGAAATATTTTAACCTTTGAATGCGTCTCTTACTACTTTTTCGTCAATTTTATTTTGTTCAGATGACTATTGTTTTATTGCTATATTCATGTTTTTACTTCATTTTCACTTAGAACTTGGCATTGCCTTTTATGTATTTTAACAATTTCTAAATTGTCTCAATTTTTATCTCTTTATACCTATGACAATTATTTTACTTTTCATCTCAACAGAATTTTAAAAGCACTTTTGTTTGGCGCAGCATAGCCAAATCTGGCTCTTGTGCCATAAAACACCAACCAACCAACCGAAGTCTGTCAAAAAGCTACATTCTGGTGATCTCCTTATTGAAACCACCAATGCAATACAATCAAAATCTTTGCTGCTTGCCAAAACCTTTCTGAATCAGCCGATACAAGTTTCACCTCACAAATCCTTAAATACCACTAAAGGTGTCATTTCCGAAATTGATCTAATTTCTTGTACAGATTCAGAAATTGTAGAAGGTTTATCTGGCCAGGGTGTTTCGCACGCTCGCCGTATTGCAATTAAGCGAGGCGTAGAAATTATTCATACAAAACATATCATTTTCACTTTCACTTCCCCAATCTTGCCAGCCAGCGTGAGGGCTGGTTACTTGAATTGCCGTGTCCGTCCTTATATCCCTAATCCGTTACGTTGCTTTAAAGGCTACAAATTCGGTCATTCTCAAGCTGCTTGCCGAGGTGTTTCAGTTTGTTCAAGCTGTTTATCTACCGATCGTAATTATACAGAATGTCAATCTGCACCATAATGTGTTAACTGCCATCAATCACATCCCGCTAACTCTAAATCTTGCCCTCAGTGGCAAATGGAAAAAAGAAAATTCAAGAAATAAAAATTACCTGCAACATATCTAATTCTGAAGCACGCAAAATTGTTCTACAACCTACTGTCTCTTATGCTGAGATTACCACGAAACAAACTCCTCCAATTCATTCAATAGTTAAATCGACTTGTTGCGTTGCTATTATGACGACTCAACCATGACAGGCATTGTTTGCACACCACTTAAACGTCTAAAGCCGATTTCTATTACAACACAGGCAACTGAAGACTCAACTTCATCTGTCAATATGATATCTGCACCATCTATTTTTGACTCTGCTACTGTTCATCAACAGACACCAGCTACCTCTATAGCTAAAACCATTAAACAAGTGCATTTAACTTCAAAATCCAAAGTTCAATCTGCCACTGTTCGTCCACAGAACATTTTATCCTCGTTCAAATTTCAGCCCAAGCAGCAAGTACATTTCACCACAAACAAAAAGGTACACCAACATAAAACAAACCTAACCGCTACTACAATCGGAAAAAACAAAAAACTAGACACAGTGAAACAGAATTTACTAAATAGCAAAAATTTACCAAACCGCCTTCTCCATCAGAGTCAACAGAATCTATGTCAGAGGACAGCTCCGATACTAGCGATATGGTGGAATATAACGAGACTGAAATGATTTCTGAATTATTTGTTTTTAAATTTTAATTGCAATTAATATTTCAACTATGTGCCATGCTTTTACATTAACTTTGAACAATTTATTTCAGGTTTTTCTTATGTGTAAATATTTTAAACGTGCATTTCGTCTTAATATTTTTTTTTTTTTTAAATCCTACATTTATCTTTTAAATATTATACCTGTATTTCCTACTTTTTTTACGTATATTTATCATGGTTTTTAATGTTTTCACGGGGTCGCGAATTTAACTAGTTTTATTGCTAATTGCCTTTTGCTTTTACAACCTTGTTTGGCGCAGCATAGCCAAAATCTGGCTCTCGGGCCATTAAACCCAAACCAACCTCCATCAGAATCTCCAGAATCTACAACAGAAGCAGCTCTGATACTAGCGATATAGTTGAATACAATGAGACAGAGAGGATTTCTGAATGATTTCTTTTTTAAATTTTCATTGCAATTGATATTTTAATCATGTGCAATGCACATTACGTTGTTTTTACATTAACTTCGAACAAATTATTTGTTTTATGTATAAATTTTTTTAATCCTGAATTTTGTCTTATTAACTCTAATACCTTTTAAACCTTTTGCATTTGTCTTTTAAATATATCTGTCTTTCCCGTTTTTTTATGTATATTTATGGTTTTTCATGATGTTTTTACCGAGTTGCGATATTAAACTGATTTTTTGCTACTTGCCTTTTACTTTTACCGCCTTGTTTGGCGCAGTATATAAAATCTGGCTCTCGTGCCATAAACCCCCAACCAACCAACCACTAACAATGCCAGTTTTCTGATCCACGTGTTTGTCGTGCGTGGTGACCCGTGTCCCAGGAAAAGAGGATCCTGGGGATTTAGTCCAGCTAGGTTGCAACACATCCCTTTGGCCTCCGCTTCTGGTAGTCGGGCGGTACACCTCAGTCTTCGGGTGTATCAATCGGCTCCAATTCCAGTCCTTATGTCTGGAATTGCTCGGATTCAAGCGATGGGTCAATTCTTGGATATCTCGCTAAGGGGTGGAGGTCGTTCCATTGAGTGGCTCTGACCGTATAGGGCCTGATCAGCACTAGGGCAGGAATCTGCTTTCCTTGTTGGGCTCCATGGTGGCCAGTGTGATCTGGGACCCGAAACAGATTTTGCTTTCATTTAATGACTTCTGGCTCTAAAAATTCGTGCTCTGGTGAAGGCCTTAATTCGCCTTTCCTTAACTTCGTCTGAAATTAATGGTCCTTATGATCCCCAGTCAAAAACTCTTCGACGTAACTGGATATCGAGTTTTTGCCGCTTCTTCGTGCTTTCTCTCCTGACAATCACTTCAATTCCTTATCGCCATTTAAAATTCACGAAGGTCTAAAAAAATTGCTGGTAACTTTAAAACCTGCAAGAGACTTAAAATCTGGTGACCTCCTGGTCGAAACATTTAATGCTCCACAATCAGAATCACTGTTAAGTGCAAAACATCTTCTTGATTTCCCATTAAAAGCTTCTGCTCATAAAACCCTAAATTATCCTCAAGGCGTCATTTCCGAACCGGACCTTTTACACTGCACTGTACAAGAAATAAAGGAGGGATTATCTGCACAAGGCGTTGTTGCTGCCCGCAGAATCATCATCAAAAAGGGATCGGATACTATAATTTCAAAACATGTCGTACTTTCATTCCGTGGAGGCATCTACCTAAAACAGTGAAGGCAGGGTACTTGGTCTGCCCTGTTCGACTTATATTCCCAACCCACTAAGATGTTATAATTGTCAGCGTTATGGGCACTCAAAAATTCTTGACGTGGAAAACCTACTTGTTCAAACTGTGCTTCGCCTGGTCACTCATATACAGATTGTCGATCCGAACCTAAATGCGTTAATTGTCATCAACCACATCCCGCTAACTCAAAATCATGTCCTCAGCGTCAAATAGAGAAAGAGATTAAGGAAATAAAATTACCCGCAGCATACCTCATTCTGAAGCACGCAAAATAGTCTCACCATCTACTACCTCTTATGCTGATATTATTACAAGGAAACACATTCCTATTACACCTTCAATAACTAAACCGACTAGTTCCGTTGCCATCATGACCGACTCTGCCATAACGGGCATTGATTGCCCGCCACTTAAACTTTTAAAGCTTTTTTGCTCTCTAAAACCACCAACAAAGAACTCTTCTTCGTCTGCAAATTTGATATCGTCTCCCTCTATTTCTAATTCTCCCTAATGTCTGGAAAAACACGTGGAGTACACAAGTTAATAATAAGTTGTTCTGAATTCAGCCATCCATTACAGGTTTTAAACAAATTGACTTAAACGCACGGCACAAACCCCCAACCAACCAACAAACTAAATTATTTAAAAGTTTTTAGTGGGGGGGTACGGTAATAGAGCAATTAATTGGCATGCACCATAGAAACCTTGCCTACTTCTCAACAGCTTTTTTTCGTTTGTTGTAATGCATTCATCACTTCCTGTTTAAATTTCAGATCTATTAAAAGTCAATTTGTTTTGTTCTTATCCAAAAATTCTTCTAAGTATGTAGTCTTTGTTTTCCTCGTCTACATTTTTATGTAAAGTGATATGTGGTGAAGAGGTTGATGTCAGTTTTTCCTTAATATTTTTTTCTGTTTGATTATTGCACAATTTATAGTGTATTGAAATATTTAATGTCTTTGATGTTCAGCATAATCAGGTGACTCTAGAATGACAGAAATTAGCTGCTGTTAAGTATTTTGTAGAGTATGGAAATTTTCGAGAAAATTCTGAAAAGAACTAGCCCCTGGAGTATCTACTACCACCCTCTCTACTATTGTGCCCCAAAAGTAAGACCAATTATTTTTTTCAAAATTTTTTTATTTATTCTTACAAATTTATTTCATCGCCTTCAAAGTAATCTCCTCCGAACACAATTTTTTTCCAATCCTCAATGCATGCTAAAAAGTCATTGGCCGGGATGACGTTCAAAGCGCGCGGCGATTCACGTTGAATCTCTTCAATCGACTCAAAACGGCGTCCCCGGAGTGGTCTTTTTAGTTTAGGGAATAGCCAGAAGTCGCACGGTGTGAATACGCTGAGTGTAGAATGATATGGGTTCAAGTCGCCAAGAATCAATGCAGTATGAGCTGGCGCATCCAGTGTTTTCGGTACCAATCGAGATTTGATGCGTTTGAGGCTCAAAATGGAATTGATCGATCCTTTTGAAATTCCAACATCATCAGCAAGATCACTAATTGTAAATCGACGGTTTGCAGGCACCAAATCTTTAATTTTTTGGACGGGAGCTTCGTCGGTTGAGGCTGATGGTCGACTAGAGGGATCTTCTTCTTCAACGCGTTCTCTGCCTTCTTCCTCTTCTAAACATTTCTTTCCGATATAGGAATGCTCACCGAATGCCTTCTGCAGCATTCTATACGTTTCCGCAAACACAATTTAATGCAAGTTTTTGTTCAATTAATTCAGACATTTCAAAAGTCGCCGAAATCAGTTTTAACGTCACACAAAAACCAAGCGTAACACATACACTAATGAATATTTTTACGTCAAATTTCACACAGATGTCAAGGACAGTGCCAGCAACATAAAAAGAAAAAAAATTAAATTCCATAAGCCCTGGGAATTTGGAATTGGTCTTTCTTTTTGGACACAGTAGTGCATCAATAGTCCGTAATGCACCATCTCTTCCGAGCAGTTATTGTCACATCAAATCGGTTTCAGGATCATAAGTACATAGTGAACTGGAAGGATATGTGTCCAAGGTTGATGTCAGTTTTTTCTTAATATTTTTTTCTGTTTGATTATTGCACAATTTATTACGTAATGAAATATTTAATTATTTTCGTTGTTTTTATTTTACAACTGAAAATATTCTTTTCCCTTTCCCTAAAAAGACTACGTGCTCTCTCTGGTGATCTAAAATTTTTAACAAAAGGGTGATTCCTTTCTTTAACGTCCGTAGTGGCCTTTGGCCTGAGCAGAGGGTAGCTGACGTGTTTTTCGTCCGCTCGCGCCTGCTATGTGTTCTATGGAGACTGACGATCTTATTGAGAGGAACGGACCTCTACAGGTCCCTTCCAATTCTCATGTGTTGCTTTCTAATCTCACAGAAGAAGAAAGATGCACAAGAATATCTGACGTTCTTAAGAAAAGAGACGTCGCGCAACACCTATATGATGCCTATGCCGCAGCACTGACCTGCCATTCTCCTGATGATGATGATCTCAAAAGGATAGCGATCCTACACGATGAACTTCAGAACGCTATGAAAGAGGTAAGCAATCTTGAGCTTTGCCCATTGCAATCTTGTTTAAAGCATAAAATTGATAACAATGGTAAAAATTCTAATAGTTCTAAATCGCAAATTAAGCGCAATGCTGCGCACTTAAATGTTAATGGAAATGATAATGACGGATTCAAAAACCCTCTAAAAAATTAACTGCTAAGGTTAATTATCTTAAAAAATACTCAACAATCTGTTGAGATTAAAAATAACTTTGAAAAGCTTAATGTTGACGAGTTAGAAGACCAGGGCAATGATACTGTTCAGATTACCAAGAGAATGCCACCTATCATGGTGAAGCCCACTGATAACCTAAATGCTATGCTTGCTAAATTTGCTAAATCTTTTGAAAACAAGGTTACGATAAAAATAGCAGGCGAAATGATAAAGATGTTTCCGCTTGATGAGAACCAGCATAGGGCCATAACAAAATACCTGACTGAAAATTCCATTGAATTCTTCGTTATTACGCCGAAATTTCAACTTCCTCTAAAGGTCGTCATCAAAGGTCTTTATGTAAAAACCCTCGACAATGATATTAAGGAAGCATTAATCAACTTAGGTTACTCTGTTGACAAAGTAACTCAACTGCAAAGAACTAAAACTAGACAGCCGCTACCGATATGGCAGATTACCCTAACCAGAGAACAGAAAAGTCAGGAAATATTTAAACTTGAACGCTTATTGTATTTCACGGTGAAAGTTGAAAATTTTAATTTGAGGCCTATGACGTTACAATGTTTCAAATGTAACAATTTCCACCATAGTGCTAACAACTGCGGGTAAAATGTGGTAAAGGAACATTCTCATAAGGAATGTCCCATAGAAGGGAAACTTGAGGTTCCTATTTGTATTAATTGTAATGCTACTGGTCACATAGCAGCTTGGAGGGGCTGCCCTAAATTTGCCAAAATTGATATTAATGCTAATAGACAGGCCGCTTTTGCTAAAGCTACTCCTCCCAGACAAGTAAATCCTAACATCAGTTTTGCTTCAATGCTTAAACCTACTGTTAATGATACTACTGCTGCTCCACCTCCAACTAATGTAAATCAAAACCAACCTAGTTCACTACCTGGCATTGAAGATCTCCAATTATTTCAAAACGCTGTTATCCTCTTGAAGGAATTCATCTCTTTTCACGGAAATTAAAAATTTGCCTAATTTAATTAACCAAATCAATTCTACTAATAATAAAGCCAACAAGCTTCAAATCTTTGCGAATTGTATGTTCTCAAAACCATCTAACAATGCCCCGTAATGACTGGGTTGATTTCAGGATTTATTATATGCTATTGGAATGCCTGTAATATTTGGTACAAGATGTTTGAGTTTAATAACTTCATGCAGACATATGAGCCCGACATTGTGCTGCTCCAGGAGACTCACTTAAAAAATTCTCAGACTCCTTACATCTCAGGTTATTCATTTTATAGAGACGACGGACCGAAAAATCCTGTATCAGGCGGAACGGGCATTTTCATCAAAAACAATATACCTCATACGCATATTCCTGCGCAGCTCTCCTAGGTATTAAAACTGCTGTTATTTCTCTCAATTTCCCAAATCTCCCTTCTCTAACCATTGCCTCTGTTTATGTTCCAAACCGCATAGCCTCACCTAATCTAATTAATGACATTAATGTGCTTCTCTCTCTGAACAATAGCTCCATTCTAGCTGGCGATTATAACGTTCATAACACCCATTGGGGATGTAGATCAACTAACAACACTTGCAGGGTTCTTGCTTCATTGACTCGAAGCAATAATTTAGACATTTTAGCCCCATTAACGCCCCTCGCCTTGGCACCAATTCTGCTTCAATTATTGACCTTGCTGTAACTAACAACTTTCACTTCTCTCACTCCATAAACTCTATTGAGGAACTTTCCTCTGATCATAATCCGGTCATTCTTAAATACAATTTTACCTATCCCACAATTCCAATTCCTAATAGAGTAAGAACTATCTGGTCTAAATTCTCTAACACCATTGATAAAAATCTTGTTTATAATATTAATACTATTAATTCTCCTCAAGATATCGAAAATGAAGTAACTGATTTCACCAACACTATTATTTATGCTCATAACTCTTCCTCTAAACACATTACTTCTTCTAATAGTAACTATTTACCTCCTCAAATAAAAATTTTAAAGACTCAAAGAAACCGCGCACGTAAAAACTGGCAAATTTTCAGAGACCCACAAAGTAAAACAAACTATAATCGCGCTCAAGCGCTTGTCCGTAGAGCTATATCTGAATATAAACAAACCTCTTGGAATAATCATCTACAAACCGTTAACAGCCAAGATGGTACTTTTTGGAAACTTCCGAAGGGTTTTAAAAGGAAAAAATGCACCATTCATACCATAAAAACTATCAATTGCACAGCTACAACTAATACTCAAAAAGCCGAAATTTTGGCAGACAGCCTTCAGGAGCAGTTTCAGGAAAATAATGTTCATGATCCTCTTAATAGTAAAGCTGTCTCTGACTCAATCATTTATTTGATTCAGAGTATTGACATATAGGATTCCGGTTCTAGTGCTTGAAGTGAGCGGACGTGTTTACACCCTGCTCCTGATCCTAAACGGAATTTTTTGATAAACGCTTTTGCTCGCTTTTTTAAACCAACTTTTATTGTGCTCTATTATACATTCTAAACTGTTCAATATGAATTCCACATCAGCTGGGAATAATGAGGATTTTCCTCCATTGATTCCCCTCCTAGAGACTGACTCACCAGAAAGCCCGGCAGTGCAATCTGAAAACATTGACATGGACGATACAATTGTGAATATGCCTGCCCCACTTTTAAGGGAACTTACGGACGAGTATGTCCTGATCAATCAGGTACTACTCCGAAATGCTTGCCAATATAAACTAAGGCTCACTCAAACGGCCTACACGATCCGTAAAATGAAAATGGACGATCCAGCTGCAGCCCAGCTTCATGCTGACATGGCAGCACTCTATAAAATACTAGATGGAATAAAATTTGAATTTGGGATCTCCCTTTTCAGATCCCATCTTTAAGCGAGATTGAGGAAAGGGGCCAAAGGGCTCAAATTGCTCGTGAGCTCCTCGCCACATCATCAGCCCCAGCTCTCCCCATATTGGATGACTCGGTCCTCAACTTGTCAAAGGATAATACAAAAGGGCGCAAAGATAAGCGACCCACGGATGCCGACGGCTATCAAGCCCCAGCAAAACACCTAACAGCTAAACCGAGGAAGCAGGTGATAAAAAACCCTATCACCCTCACCAACTCCTTCACAGCAGCCGGAAATATTAACTCAATTCCGGAGTTGAATGTTGAGACTGCCGTCTACGATCAGAGGCCACCTCCCATCTATTTCCAGCCGCAAAACGACTGGAATCACACATTAAGTATCCTGAAGACGGAAGTTCCACTCATCCAATGTAAATTTACTGGACGCTTTATGAAGGTCCAAGTAAATAACGACGAAGATTTTCGCAAGCTGTCAAGATTCATGGAGGAAAAAGGGCTTAATTATAAATCTTACACCCTCAAAGAGGAGCGCCCCATTAAGGTGGTCATACGTGGCCTACCATCCGCTACCAGCATCCCGGAAATCCAAGTCGAACTCACCAAAGAGGGATTCCAGATCCTGAAGCTAACCAGGCTCTCCAAGTATAAATCCCGCGAACCAATGCCTCTATTTTATGCGCAAGTGAAGAAAGGACAACAATCGGATAGAATTTACGAGGTCTCCGAACTCTTGGGAGCCCAAGTTACTATCTAAGCTTACAGAGGACGCCCCGGCCCCAGCCAGTGTTGGAACTGCCAGGGGTATTTTCACTCTTCCGAGGTGTGTAGACTCCCGACCCGATGCGTCAGATGCGCGGGACCCCACAAGGCAGAGAAATGCGACAGGCCAGCGGACCAACCTGCCAGATGTATCAACTGCGGCGGCGACCACACTGCAAACTGGAGAGGATGCCCCAGATGCCCTGGAAAGAACCAGCGGAAAAGCCTCGGCAAAAAGAAGCCCTTGCTGCCCAAACCACCACCAAGGCCAGTGACCCAAGATTTATCGTACGCCAGCCTAGCTGCAGGCAATCAGCGGCACGAACCAGCCACGCGACGATCCCTGCCGCAAGGCATGAACAGGAAGCCCTCACCACGAAACACCCAGGAGCCAACCACCGGATACCTCGTTCCCGGCATGGAGCCACGCGCCATCCACGTGCCTCTCCCGATGCCCCAGGACACTACCTTTCCTGATACCAACTCTCCAGCTGCCCAAATCATCGACTGCTCCAAAATCATCGGAGATATGTTAAAGTACATTCAGCAGGGCATGGACCCTCGGACCCTTGTCTCGGCATTTGAGATGAGCCTGCCAAAACTCCGCCAAACGACTGACCATCATTCTAGGGCCTTAATCATATTTAAGGCCTACGTGGATATCCAGTGCAGTAACTATTAATGTTCAACGCCCACTTGGAATTTCTTAGATTGCCACCTGGAATGCAAATGGATTGCGTTACAAAATCAGTGAGGTAAGAGAATTTACCTATGAGTGTAACCTTGATGTTCTTTTGGTCCAGGAAACTAAATTAAGACCTGGAGAGACCCCACTGATCGCAAATTATCGATTCTATCGTTTTGATAGAGTCAATCTAAATTCCAATGTAAGCGGAGGCACCTGCATTTATGTTAAAAGTAGTATCAGGCACCATGAACTACCTGCTCCGCGCCTTAATTGCGCCAAGGTAGCCATGATTCAAATTAATCTCAATGATTTTCCCCCATCATCATCGCTTCGACTTACGTCACACCTAGAAACCCAGGTGGATACCCGGTGGAGGACATAGACAGGATACTGAAATCTGGACCTAATGTGATCTTAGCTGGCGACCTGAACGCTTTCCACTCTAGTTGGAATTTCGGACGTTCAAACCAAAATGGTTTTAAATTGAACAGGTACCTGAATTTCCAAAGAGGATTGAAAGTCGTGACCCCCCAGACCAACTAGATTTGATATAGCTAATAACCGCGCGGGAAATGTCCTTGATTTTGGCATTTGTAAATTTATTCCTTTTAATTGTGAAGTCGAGGTGATTAACGAACTTGATTCGGATCACCTACCTGTTTTGTTTACCTTTGAAACCAGCGTGGAATCACAGAAAGGTCCGACCAGCTTTTGACCAATTGGGAGGACTTCAGCTACGTGCTAAGCACTAAGCCCCTCCCCCTCTACATTTAAGCGAACCCGCTGACGCCGATCGCCTCATTGCAGACCTAGAACTCTCACTGCAAGGAGCTCTTAGTGAATCATCTAAACCAAAATTTAAACCTCCACCTGTTAGGTTTCCAAGCGAGATTAAAAATGAGATTAGATATAAAAATGCACTACGCCGGTTCTGGCAGGAATCTAGGGATCTAAACGCCAGAGCCGATTATTTTAGACAGTTAGCTGTTGTTAGGATCATGACTAAGAAATTCTCTCAGCAACGATGGGAACACACCATAGAGGCCATGACGCCTCAAACAACACTATTTAGACGTACGTCTTTGTTGCGTAAACCATTTACCAACATCCCACCACTTATACGCTCAATGGATCCTTTGCTTATGCACCTGAGGAGAAAGCCGAGCTTTTAGCTGATAGCCTACAACTTCAGTTCGAAACGAACCACGACGTCGAAGATTCTAACTTCTTCAGACGCACCAACACAGAAGTAGCAGACTTCCTCCAACAACCACACATAAATGATATCTGTCAGGGCAGTCCAGCGGAAGTCTGAGAATTCATCAAGAAAATTAAACCCAACAAGTCTCCTGGGATGGATCGCATTAGCAATCGCATGCTTAAATCTCTGCCGTACACTTACGTGATACTGATCACTTATTTGATTAATTTTCTAATCGATAAGTGTTATTTCCCACAGAGCTGGAAAACCGCCGTAGTCATTCCTATTCCAAAACCTGATAGTAATAGGGCCTACTCCCAAAATTACCGTCCAATCTCACTACTCAGTGGAGTGAGTAAAATATTCGATTCTTAAACGCCTGGATCAGCACTGCACAGACCATAATATTCTCATCCCTGAGCAATTTGGGTTCAGAACCCAACTCAGCACTACTCACCAGCTCTTACATGTTAACGAGCTGATCCATGATGGCTTTATCAATCGTAAATCTACGGGAATATTATTTCTGGACGTAGCCAAAGCCTTTGATAAAATTTGGCATAATGGCTTATTACTCAAGCTCATGCGACTTGAATTTTCGCCCCAGTTTATCAAAATTATTCACTCGTATCTCACTTTGCGTAATTTCAGAGTGCGAGTGGGAGGGACCATTTCAAGCGATCATCCAATCAGGAGCGGGGTACCACAGGGCTCACTGCTCGGTCCCAGATTATTTTTAATCTCTGTGAACGATATTCCTAAGCCGGAGTTCTGTAAACTGGCCATGTTCGCAGATGACACAGCGATTATTGCTCAGCACAAATCACCAAACTCCGTCGTTGCTTTGCTTAATAATTACATCCCTCGATTGGAAAGTTGGTTGACCACCTGGAAAATCAAAGTTAATCCCACCAAAAGTGCGTGCCTTCTGTTTACACGTAAAAGAACATTGGTTCTATTTTGAATGTCACCCTTTTTGGCCAGCAAGTCCCCTGGGTTACTGAATATAAGTACCTGGGGTTAGTTTTTGACTCCAAATTAACCTTCAACACCCACTTTGCTAAAGTAGTTGCTAAAGCAACGGCTGCTAGCGTGAAGCTAAAGAGCCTAATTTCTCGAAAGAGCAGGCTAGCGATCAGACACAAGGTTCTACTCTATAAGTCTATCCTTCGACCAATTCTCTTATATGGATGTCCTATTTGGGCGTCCTCCTCCATCGCTAATCTCAAGAAGCTCCAAGTTTTTCAAAATAAACAGGTAGCTATGATAGTTAACGCCCCGTGGTTTGTTAGAAGAAGCAACTCCCAGAGATCTGAATATAGAACCCATTATGGACTATATCTTCAAAATTTCCAAATCTTTTCATTCAAAATGCCCTCAGATACGTAACGAAGCGATCAGGCAAATACCTGTATACCATCCAGTTGTGGCTAGCTCCAGGAAGAGACCCAGAGCCATCTATGATCAGCAATGGGAATCTTTCCCGGCATTGAAAAGGCGTTGTGGATTTTATCCTACGCCGGCTGATGCCTAGTCACTCCGATAACTTCAAGCGAATCTGAGCTGCTACTTTTGGCATTTAAATCTTAACTTGTTTATTTGCTACGATGTGCAACCTAATTTAGAGCATGGCTACCTGACTTTAAATTGCTTAATTTAAAAATTTTTCTTTCTTAATTTCACTTTTTAGTCTATTTTAACTAATTCTAACTTTTACCTAATTGTTGTTTAATTCTTACAATAGCTTATTCTCATTGATGCATTTAACAGCCAATGGCTGACCTCTGTTTTGTTTACAATTTACCAGCTAAGTCTGTTCTCAGTAATCTCTTTAATTTTTGTTCATTTTATTAGTCATAAATTTTTAAACTCAATAGTTTTCTATTACTGCTCTGGTATCATCCCTCATTTAATAACACATCTTTTTACTTTTTATTATAAGTATTTAAATAAAAATTGTATTTTTCCTAGCTCAGGCTAGGTTTTTTCTCAATGTAAAACCTAACTGACTGATGGCGCCATCTGTTGACGTATTAGTCAGGCTAACCTCAAGTCCTTTTTATTGTATGTTTTTATTTTTTTTGCCTAATGTTCCATTTTATGCATGTAAGCATGCTATTTTTCTTTATATTATTTTATTTTCTTAAATCGTTTGATTTTAATTTTAACCTTAATCTTTTTTTTGGGCATCGTCAACGGACTCCTAATTGTACCGATAGCTTTTGTTTTTTCGAGCTCTTGCTTTAATTGTTCTCAAGCAAGATATGTTTTTCCTAAATTTCAATAGTTTTAATCTTTTATTTATTAATATTCTATAATTCAAGCAACTTCATTTTGTGCAGATTTTCTAACTAAATTAAGATGTGGAGGTATCGTGGTTCTTAAAACCACAAAGGAACTCCGTAACCGGTACGCCCGTTGCCCCAATCATTTATTTTAACTCTACAAATTTTACCCTCAGGTAGCTAATACTAACGCTTCGACAGTGATCGACGCGCCTGGCATAATACTATCACTAATAAAATGCTTCAAAATCTCCCGTTAAAAGCTATATTCAAAATTTTGCGAAATTGCGGACTCAATTATTTTTCATTCATACTTTCCCACTTGCTGAAAAGAGCCAGAGTGTTGCCTATTTACAAAAAGGAAAAGACCCTACTTCCCTTCCAGTTACAGGCCAATCTCTCTACTTTCCTCACTCAGCAAAATTATTGAAAGAATTATCTTAAACTATCTCAAAATAGAAACTAGTCAGAAAATTTACTCATCCCTCAGCAATTTGGCTTTACTGAGAAGTTATCCACAACTCACCAGCTACTCAATATAGCTGAAACTGTTTCCGAAGGTTTTTCCTGGAAGTTAGACACTGCTGTTGTTTTTCTCGACGTAGCTAAAGCATTTGATAGAGTTTGGGTGAATGGATTAATTCACAAATTAATTATTTTCAGTTTCTCTCCCTTTTTGATTAAAATCGTTCAAAATTATCTCTAATAGAACTTTTGTGGTTTTTATAGACAATACTGACTCTTCTGTCAAAAATATTCAGGCTGGTGTTCCCCAAGGTTCTATCCTTGGCCCTTTTCTATACAATCTTTATATCAATGATATCCCGCAAATATATAATGTTAAAATTAGCCTCTTCGCAGATGACACTGCTTTACTCACCCAAGGTCGCAAGCATCAGATTATCAGCAAAAATCTTGAAAATTACATTAATCAACTTGAATCATGGCTCACTAAATGAAAAATCCAATTAAATATTGAGAAAACTGAAGCAGTACTGTTTACGCATAAAAGGGTTTTTAATAATCCGACCATAAAAATTTATAATAATCCTATCACCTGGATTGGGCAGGCTAAATATTTGGGTGTTATTCTCGATCGCAAATTAACTTATGCTCCTCATGTTAACTACTTCAGGGATAAATTTAATACTTGCATTCGCATTTTGTACCCACTAATCTGAAGAAATTCTGCTATGTCTCTGGAAAATAAACTCATATATCTTGCTTACTTGCGTCCAATACTTGCATATGCGAGTCCTGTTTGGAAATCAACGGCTCGGTCAAATTTTGAGGTCATCCAAAGGTTAGAAAATAAAATCATTCGAATGATCACAAATTCACGCTGGTTCTTCAGAAACGAGGATATCAGACATGCACTTTCAATTCCTAGTTTTAGACAATTTGTACACAAAATGGCGAAAAATTTCTATAATTCCATTCCTAATATAAACAACTCTGTTCTAAAAGATCTTGGGAATTACGAGTACGACGTTTCTTTTTTAAAACCGCAAACGGCCTCGAGCTGTTCTGAACATTAGTCAATAGCATTGATATCCTCCTTTCTGATCACCACGCAGCTGCTCCATTGATTTGCTTTCTTCCCACTGGTTTTATTTGTTCACTACAAAGCACTATGCACCTCTTTTCCCCCTTCCCTGCTGCTGCTTGAATAGTCGAAACGTTTTCGTTTCCCTCCAGGCTCTCTTCCATCACTCACTTGCAACTGACCTTGTACGATTCACAGATTTTCCCCGACATTACCATTTCATTCAGTCTTAACAAACTGTTCTGGAACGTTTTTGTAATTTTTAACTACTTTCAGTTTGTAATTCTTCAAATTCCTCTTTTTACTTTTCTTTTTAATTATTAAAATATTATTATTATTATTATTATTATTTTTAAATACTTTATTGAAAAAAAAACTTCTTCTACATTTATTATTTTCTCTATTTTAATTGTTTATTACTAATGCAATGGGCTTAAAGCTAAAGTAACTTCCCTTTCATATGCAAAGAAGGAGTTAACGGTTACCTAAAAACCAAGGAGCTCCGTCAACTCGTCGGTGTTTTACTGTCTTCGTGCGTCTAGATTTGAGTTTAACTGCAAACAAGCAAAATTAATTAGTTTGTGAGTACCACTTTTTATTAACAAAACATTCATATTGTGTTAAATATCTTAAATCATTCAAGCAGTTGTAAAAATTTGAAATGTTTCTCGTTTACTGGCGGGTAGATTGAATAGTTGATTTCACATCTTTAACAATTCAAAAAATTACTGAATACTTCGTCGTTAAAAATTTTTTGTAATAAAAGTATGAAAAAGTGTGTAAAATTGACTAAAGGAGAGTAAGAACTCATAGGATATATAGGCCGAATAAAGTATTTTTAAAATATTAATTACTGATCAGTTAAAATAAAAGTATATCTTTGAATTAAAATAAATCAACTTTTGAAGTTATGTTATACTTCAGAACATCATTTCTCTTTAGCAGCTAAAAACATGTGTTAATTGTATTTTACTAAACATGCATACAGAAAAAAATTGAAAAGTTGGTTAAAATAGTATTTAATTGGATTTAGTTGGTTAAAATAGTATTTAATTTCAAATGTTTTTGTAGTATTGTACTTATTAAAATTAAAATAAAAGATTTGTCCTTGATCTTCCTCTATATTTGTAATATACTAAATATTATTAATGAATCCATGTATTTAAATCACAACATGTATTATGAACAAAAAAACAAAAAAAAAAAAATGCAAGAGATTTTATAAACTAAGCTAGAAGCAAAATTTGTTACTTTCATGTTATAAGGCTTTGGGGATTTAATTATATTTTTTTTTTTTGTTTTTTTTAGCTATCTTAAGTAAAAGTTTGTTCAATATTTAACTTTAGAAACTGAAATAATGAGTTATTGTTAATATCCATTTAAAGCTATTTTGTACAGATTTTGAAGATAATTATGTTTTGATTAATGATAGCTTTACATATTTTTAACTGTAACTTTTTACTTTTTCACTACTAGAAACTGAAATAATGAGCCAAAATTGAATATTGTTAATATCCATTTAAAGATATACTAATTTTGTACAGATTTGTGAAGATAATTATGTTTTGATTAATGATAGCTTTACATATTTTACTGTAACTTTTCCATTGGGTAACTATAGTATGTATAGTAGTTTACTAAATTTTTATTCTCTTTTTGACTTTAAATTCTAATTAAATATCATTTTTAATAATAACTTATAAATTCTATTTGAGTTTCATTATTTTGATTGACATTGATATTAGAAATTGCTTTAAATTGCAAGATCTCAATTTACATCATGCTTGCGTAAAGCTGTGTCACAAATTTATGATATAACTAATCAACAACTGGGAATTTAATTCATTAAGATTTAATTTTCCATGCCTCTTTTCTTGGTGGACATCAATTGGCATGTGGCAACTTAAATAGGAAAATTAATTTGACATCATTATTTTAAAAATAATCAACAATGATTATAAAAAGTGAAGGGTTAAAATATTTAATGTAATGAAATATATTATTACATTTAAAAATCTCATTTTCTTAATTGTCGTGTATACTTTTTACCTAGAATGGGATAATTTTATGTAAAAAACAAATAAAAATTTAAAAATGTTCCCAAATGAATTATTTTATATTTGACTATTTAAATTATTTATATAAAAATTCAGAATTTTAGTAAATCATGCAACAGAATACTGTTACTGAACTAAATGTTATTGTATTTTATAAAAAGTGTCATAAACTTAATTATTGTAATAGTTTTGTTGTAATCCATGTGTTGTGTAAAAAAAAAAATAAATAGCATTAACAATAATACTAAAAAATTAATGCACCAATTCTTCCTTGTAATTAAAAAAATTTATTAGTTTCAGAGATAATGATTTTAGATAATTTTTTTTATTAAGTATTTATAATTATATGTGCCGATAAATTTTATTTTGATTATAGATATGGCTGGCGTTGGAACCAATGCAGAAAAGGATGATATTTTTGATGCATCTAAATATGTTAATGATGTGAGTTTATAATTTATAGAAGTATACATGGGTAAAATCTTATTTTGGCCTACAAAAAAAATAGTGACTTCCAGACGCCAAACAAGCAACTTCTTTGGACAAAGTTCAAAAGGGGAAAAAAAAATGACATTTTTAATAGTAACTGATAAATTCTCAAACAACAGGGAAAACAGATAAAATAGCAGAAAAAATCTGTAACATCCGCTTGATTAAATGTGATCCTGTAGCTAAAATATTCTATAAAAAAGGTTATCAAACAGGTTTTATAATTATTTCTTTTACTAAAGTCATAATTTATATAATGTGTG
The DNA here is from genome assembly GCA_021605095.1 of Caerostris extrusa. NCBI lineage: Eukaryota > Metazoa > Arthropoda > Arachnida > Araneae > Araneidae > Caerostris > Caerostris extrusa. The sequence goes on from BPLR01012398.1 coordinate 32,776, forward strand.
ACTTTAGTTTGGATGATTTATTTTTATCCGTTGGCATACTCTGCACTTACTTTTGACTAATACCACTGTCAGATTAACATGTTCATTATACTCTACATATAAATGGTCGGAACAGTGTTTATGTATTTAATTTAATAGCTCATTCATACAACTAGGAAATTATTTTTTAAAAATTAAAAAAAAAAAAAATACCATTTTACTGCTTGATGACCATGGAGAGAATTAAAATATATTGATGCACAGATAAATGAAGTGGCTGTATTTTTCTGAAAGGTTTATTAATATTGTACCATATTTTTGTAAATCATCGCCAGTTCGGGAAATAAAAAAAAAAAATAGCATAAATGAGAAAATAAATTTTGTAAATCATCACCAGTTGTGCCAAAATAAGATCCAACCCTATAACTGAAAATGATCAATTATATTTTTAAAAAAAACTTCCTTTTTTGAAAAATTTGTTTATTGTGAAAGTAGAGAACTCTGTAGCTCATAACATAGCATAATAATTGCCACTATTTAAAGAGTTTTAATTTTTCTTTTCATCATTATTGCAATGGATAAATTAAAGTTGATTGTAAATAAATTGCTCATATATGTATCTCTAAAAACATTGTGATATGACATTTCTTTTTCTTACTCAGAAATAATTGGATCTTTCTTTTAAATATAGCATTGTAATCTTTTAGAATAGAGTTTACTTTTTAAAATTTATAGATTAACTGTTATCAACACTGGGATATTCTTAACTTTAAATTTATACCCTAGAATCATCATTTGCAAACCAACATTCATGAAATTTATATTGTTTTTTTTTTTTTATTATGCATATAATCAAAAAAATTATATGTATCATTTTATGTTTCATCATTTTGAACTGATTTTTCAGCCTACAATAGAGTTGCTCTGGAGCAAACAAGCTATTGATCACATGGAGACACATTATAACGTAAGTTTCATTTCTTATATATTAAAAAATATGCAAATAAAAATTGATTTTGATATTAATGTATTTCCTTTTTAGATGTTCTAAACATACTACTAACATAAATAAAAATGTTATTTCAGGACTTCAATATAATTATAGAAAATAAATTTGATTTTTGCATGTTATATTATCACTATCCCATTTAAAATATCTTTACGAAATTAACTTAACTATCGTAATTTCTTGCATATAACTTCCAGTATTTTGTGGCCTCCAAAGAAAAAAAAAAAATCTTATATAATGTGCAGGTAAATTGCAACTGTTCTCTAATATTCTATATAATAATCATGTTTAATTTTTATATCCATGCCATTAAAACTCGTGAAAGAACTATCTTTAAAAAAAAATGGTTAAGAATAATTTAATATTTCTTTTTAGTTTTTATCATAGTGGAAGAGAGGAAATTTTTCAACATTTTGTTATCTTGTATTGGCTAGAGATAAAAATTTTACCCAGTATCATAGGTAAGAAGAACTGTACAAGAGGTCAAATTAATAATTGATTCTTAATAATACATCCATAAGCTCATACAATAAAAAGTTTGCTCCCTTCCATAATCCGTAACTGTTATGTTTCATTCTTTATGATTAATAGATTTATTTTGCAGAAGTTTCTTAAAATAAATGTGAAGAAACTGTCGCATAAATATACTTTGTATGAGAGGAAAATTAGTGTCCCCGGCAGCCTATAATCCACTTCATGAAACTTTCTAAAATATAAGATTTTAATGTATAAACCTTGGATTGTAAACAGGAAACTTAAATTTAATTTTCATCCTACTTCAGTGAAAATAAGCAATTTTATTTGCTGTTTGAGAAAAAAATCTTATTGGTAAGGTAATTAGCATTCTGAAAGGGGAAGGGGTGGGGGTTGTAAATTAAATTTAACTTTTAAGGTTTTCAAGCAGATAAAGAATGTGAATATTATTATTATTTCATGTTTTATGTACCTGGTTTGAGTTAATAATTCAGTATCAGAAATATTTTTTTTTAATTGATTGTTCCTCAATTTTTGTTTTAATTGAAAGAAATTACTGAGAAATTTTTTTTTTTTTTAAACATTTCCCAAATCTTTCTTAACTCTGTTCTTCGACGATTTGGAAATAAAAATCTATCGGAGAAAATTCAATGAATATTTCTTTTATACTTGTATAATTTATAGTTTTGAGCTTTCCATTTGAAAAGTAAACTGGGAATATTTTTTTTTTTTAAAATTATCAAAACTTGTTATAAAAACTTCACCAAGTAGGCAGCCTGGAGACTGCATTTGGCCAAATTCTTGATACAAGACTATGGCATAAGTATTTGAAAATATAAGCCGAAGACCAGCATATGATTGTATTTGTGGAATAGAAAATGCCAATTGGTATTTAATAAAAACTGAAATATGCAATAACACATTCATAGACTTTACGAGTTTCAGCTTTCGCATTTCAAAACGTTACTAAATCATGTATGCTTATGTTTCAATAACAGTTTGGCCAATGTCTGCTTGCAGAATTTAGATACAAGAGCATTAATTTAAGAAGAGAGAGAGTAATGGAACAATGTGCTCTTTACAGTGTACGACCTGACCATAGGCAGCTTATAATCTTTAGAAAATGTGACTCTTAGAATAATAATGCATTTGTTCGATTAAGATACCAACTCGCTATACTAATCTGTGCATAGTGCACAATGTATTACTAATAGTTCAGAGACAAAACAATACACATTAGTAAATAAAGTTTAATTGTTCCTTCTTTTTCAAAACTATCCATAAAACCCCTTATTGTTTTAGAGTATAATGCCAGACTAATTTGGATTTTATATTTTCTGAGTTCTTACCTTGTAAAGTATTAAAAAAAAAAATTTTTTTTGTATCAATTTAATTAATAGATTTATATTTTGCAGCTTATCACATCAATTCCTCCACAACAATTAAAACTTTCGCCTCATGATGATCGCATATATGATGCTTTCATTGGTCAATTTCCAAGTTTCAAGCTGGACAAACTTGAAATAGAAAGCTTAAAGAGTGAAGAAAAAGCAAACAGGTATTGCTTGTTTTTATAAATGTGTTACTTACCATAAAAAATGTGGATAATTTTCAATGCATATCCTTTACTAAAATCCTACTTTATAAAACAGTTTCATGAATTTAAATGATAATATAAGGTAATAGATTTTTACTCGAAAAGTTAATTTATCTGAATTGTGGCACTTATTTTGTTCCAATGACTTTTCTTGCACATTATTATTGTCAATAAACTGGAGTTTTTAATAAGGAGCTGTTTTGAGTAATTGCTAATTGCTGAATAATCCAAATTCTAAGAAAATAGTTAAATTGTTGTATTTGCATATTTAGATCTAACACTACTTTTAAATCATAAAATACATAGATTCCTCATACTTACTTTTCAATTTATTTCATCAATATATTATTTTCCAAATTTCAAGCTGGACAAACTTGAAATAGAAAGTGAAGAAAGCAAACGGGTATTGGTTGTTTTTATAAATGTTACTTGCCATAAAAGACCTGGAGTTTTTTTCAATGCATATTCTTTAATAATCCTACATTTTAAAACAGTTTCATGATATTTTGAATGAGTAAAAAATCTGTAAACCCTAAGTTAATTCATCTGAATCGGGACACTTTGTTCAAATGAGTTACTTTTATTGTACTTTTATTATTCTCCAATAAACTAGAGTTTTTAACATGGAAGGGTTTAGAGTGACTGTTAATTCCTGATTAATTCAAATTCTAAGAAAATAGGGGTATTCATGTATTTGTATATTTAGATTCTAACGCTGCATTTTTAAATCGTAAAATTACATGTATAGATTCCTTATATTTAATGTATTGGTGAAATAAATTGAAAAAAAGTATTCCTTATGAAAACTTGCATTGTACTTTTCAGAAATGGCGAAAATTCTCTGAAGAATTTGTTTCAATAGTTGACGATGCAACATTTGGCACACTGGTGCGAATAGACAGTTCAAAAGAATACAATGAGGAAAATACAATTTTAGGTAAGTTGGCAAGGAGACCAAATTATTGATGTAAATGAAAAATATAATCTTCCTAATTTCTTTTATATATTAATTTAGAAATGGCTTATATTTTATAGTGTTACATGCTCCAGTTTCTAGCAATAGAAATTGCAAGAAACCGACATGGATTAAATGATGGATTGCTCAAAAGTAAATAAACTGTAAATAAATCAAAAACTGTAAATAAAAGATTTGTTATACCATCATAAAAGTTTTATTTAATGCTGTCTATGTCTATTAATACAAAGAAAGCAGTGTCCCCCCTCCTTCCTATCCTACATAACAATATTAGTAACAGTACTTCCCTTTGTATTGTTTAAGTAGGAAAACATAGAAGAAAACTAAGCAATATATTTTAAATCTTAATAAATATTATACCTAGAAGGGAATGGCAGGCTAGGATCTTTTTGAAAATAGTCAATGTCTGTTTATATGAAACTTATTCAACATAAACAACATGCATAATATTTCTGCCACCAGTTCCTTTCCTCCATCCTGTCACAACAATAACAGCATCTCCAATACTGATGGACTTGCGTTGTTTACCGAAATCTATGCTATATTGAATTTCTAAATCTACAACATGGGGCCAGTCAGGATTTTTTGTTCACTTATAATAGATGTTGATCTTGTCTCATGATTTCAATAATTATATTTCATTTAGTGTATAAACGAAAATGTGGCCAAGTTCTCCCAATTAATAACTTCTACAGAATAAATGCAGTTATGTAAATGTCATAGCATTTTAAAGAAATATAGATTACTAAATGAAACCAGCACTTGACTTTTTAAAAAACATCTACTAGATGTTTTTTAAAAGTTTTTCCCCCAATTTTTATCAAAAAGCAACCTCTAAAAAATTATATTTATTTACGTTCTTTCGTTACCTACATACATCAGATGGATTCTTTAACTGTATTAATTAACTTTAACTGTGAATCTACATTAATATTGAGGGGGTAGGATAACTATTAATTGATATTCAAAAAAGGAGTTATGCCATTTTTATTACTGTACATTAATAATTTGTTTCAGTATGTGTATAAAATTCTAGATGAATACCTAACTAACTAAATGTTTCTACGATAACCGTTTCAAATAAATGTATTAAATTTAAATTAATTCAAAATTTTATTAATATTTTACATTTGTAAATTATTCACCACCAATCATAATTTTTTAAATTTCTAAAAATTTTGAAACTTTTCTTTACAATTAATATGCTTTATTTGTCCCTTTTTTTTTTTTTTATTATTATCTTGTTAAATAATATCCAAATCTTAAAAATAATTTTATTTTTAATATTAAATTAAAAATTAGCTGTAATTTTCATTTGAAGGGTTACAGTAATTCTTTACTTCCCATTTATTACTTGAACTGAATTTCTTAGCACATTTGTCCACAGAAAATCTACGACTATCTTATATCTAGAAATATTAAAATTACCAAAAATAAGATTTGTTAAATAATATTTAAGAACATATTTGACATTTATCTATATGTAATTATTGTTCATTCTCCTTATGCATATTGGATGCATTTATTAATATTTTTTGTATTTTTAATGGCCAACAATTTTTCTTTATCCTTGCAACTTTGAATATTTTGGAATTCTTAACAATGAATATTTTTTTGTGCTACATTTTTGTAATTTTTTTTAAAAATTGTATATATATAATTTTAGATTTAATTTGAAACTAAAAAACACCAGTTTGCTTATTTACACAAATAGAAATAACTTATTGTAAACATTTAAGTATTTTTTTCTTTCTCAATCTAAACTCGTATATTATTTGATATTTTAAATGAATCTTTTATTTCTTAATACCATTTATTTAAAATAATTCGTATTTTAATTAAATAACATAATTAATGTAAAAATAGCATGTCAAAACAAAATTTAGAGAAAAATTTAATATATTTTTTATTAAATAATTTAATAATTATATTTTTATATGAAATCTATTAAAAATAAGAATATTTCCATTAAAAATATTCATTGCTAAGAATTCAAAATATTTGAAGTTGCAAGAATAAAAAAAAAATTTTTGCTATTAAAATATATTAATAAATACATCCATTACTGTAACTTGTCCAATTCAATAATGGATGTGTTTATTAATATACATTAAATAAAAATTTATTTTATTATCCATGTATTAAATAAAAAATAACATTTGATTCTAATTTTCTTATAAACACATCTACTACGCTAAAAAAATCATTTTTTGATTTTCCACCCCCTGTATATATATACTGGCCTCTATTTTTGCTATTCTAAATTTTTAAGATTCAAGCTCTAAGAATAATTAACTACTGCAAAATTATTTATTCCACACATTTTACTAAATTATAGGAGGAAAATATAACTTGGAAAAACGTGTATATATTAAGTTTTAAATATTAAATTACCTATAAAATGCAAATGTGATATTTATCGTGACAAATGTGCTTATCTTGTTTGAATTGGACGAGATACAGAAATAATAGGATATTTTAGTCTACATTTTGGCGACTTCATTAAAGATGCTGGAATTTTAAAAAATGCCATTACTCATGCATTCTAAAAGAAATTAATTGTTAAACAAGTTTTTAAAATTTCTCCAAAAGATGCGATTATAAGGGTCTTTGATTATTGTAAATAAGTTTTTAGTAAAATTTCCAAAAATTCAGTTAAAAATTTGTCACTATCTATATTGCTGAAATGAAACAGAGGAGTTGATGATTATATTTTATCTAGATATGCTGCAAGACCAAGAGTAGTCATTGTACATAGCAGAGAAATTCCAATGATGAAAATTTTTTTCTTCCAATATAAAATGGTTCTAATATTAAAAAAAAATTATTTAATATAAGCAATTATTGAAAGTATATAAAAACACATGATTGGGATAATTGTAGTGCAATTTAAAAGAGGTAAAAAAAAATGCATAATGCAATACAGAAGAAAGATCTAAGTTTGTTCTAGTATGTACTTAAAAACTGCTTTATATGATTCCTAGATCATATAATGCTATGTGATAATATTTATAAGATTTATTTCTACCTTTTATTGCAAAATGAAATCCAACTTTCAAATTTTTTTTTTCATTTAAATCATAGTATATATATGAAGAAATCTTATTACATGATTAACATAATGGATAGATATATTCTTTAATATAGACATTCAACTACGTTATAAATTGATTCGAAACAATTGTGCATTCCAAGACTATCAATTATCTAAATAATTCAACCACAATTTTATACTTCGATTACATTTAAAAATAAATTGTATAACGAAATATGCATTTCTTCTTTTCCAAATTTACTAAAAATCTTGTTATTCAATTGGTTTTATAATTCTTTTTATAAAGAATAAAATATATATACATATAACACTTATCTAAGTTACATAAATGGCTGATGCTTATTTAGCAATCTTCACAGCCGACTCAGTAAGAATCAAAGATAAATATTGAATGTTAAGAATTTTTTTTTTTTTTTAAATAAAATGGCAAGTTTTCAGTTTTGATCTTGTAAAAGTTTATTTGTAGACACCTTATTGTGCTAATTGAAAAATTTTTATTTTTCTGTTATTCATGCTTGAAGTTGCTTGGTTTGTAAATATGAAAATGTCTGGATATATTTTGCTATTCTTTTAAGAATGCCTATTTTACATTTGAACTACCTAAGTAAAAGGAAGCAATTGACTAACCAAAAGATCACAAGGACAGTTTTAATTTTAAAAAATGGTAGTTATAAGGAAACCATATATTTGTTATGAATATGATTTTAGATTTAATGTATTAAAACTTATTATTTCCAAAAATATTTGTTAATGCAATAAAATTGTTTATACATTAATTTAATTTGTTTACACACATTTCCGTTCTAGTTATGACAACAATAGAAGTTAAACGTTTCATAGATGCAGTAACAGTGTGTGTTGAATGAGTTGAAACTGGAGTTTCATGCTCAATACAATAAATACATGTTGCTGAAAAAGGGGCTGCTTCAGGCGATAGTTTTCTTTCGCTGTTTCACCTGATAACAAACAATCTACTCCAGCCAATACAACCTTAGCAACATCTGAACTTTTTACTCTAGTTGGTCTAGATTTTATAACCATTTCTTCTTAACTAGTTGTTTCATTTTTGTTATGACAATTTGTGTTCGAAGCAGTTCATCTGCAGGATTCCTGGTATGACTAATGTTGTCCTTTGAATAGAATTAAATCTCCCATGATGTATTCATATGAATGTTCTGGATCGTATTGGTTTGTTTTATGTTCGACAACTGTTCCTCAGCATCTGTTATTTCATGGATTATATCAGCAGTTAAGCCCTGAATTGTAATTTCTTTTATTGAAATCATACACACCAGATTTATTAATTTTTTTTATTAGCACGTAATCTATTGAATCTTTTGAACTCTTTCGACTGGACAGGCAATTTTCATTGGTGTTCTAATCTATGATGATGATGATGATGAATGAAGTGGTATATGGGGATGTGAAGCAACAAGGACTATAATCCCTAATCACTATATATATGAACAGTTAGTTTTCCTTATTTTTAATATGTCACTCTCCACAACGCTCTACGATCGTGTTAGACCGGGACCTACGGTTTAAAGTGGATTCGAACCACTACAAACATCCGTGGCACCGCCGTTACTCGAACCCGAAACCTGTGGTACCGAGCGCCAGAGCCCTAGCCATTCGGCCATTCAGGCCCTATTGGTGTTCTAAATACCTTTCTTTAAAATAACTTCATTGTCAAATACAATAAAAAATATGGCATATCGAAGAAGACGACCTTAAGTCATTGGAGGCGGGATTTCGAGCATCTGAATGTAAGAGATTGGTTTGGTTTGTCGCTCTACGGTCATCTTCTGCACACGAGGGCTTAACAGACCGGGACCTACAGTTTAAAGTGGATTCGAACCACTACAAACATCCATGGCACCGCCGGATTCGAACGAAACCTGTGGTACCGAGCACCAGAGAATGTAAGAGAAGAAACAGTTTGAAAATATGAGCAAAATGTTTATTAGGTATTCAGCAATCATTAAGGACATTTTAATTGTTTTATAAGAAAATAATTTATAATTAATTAGAACCGATAATGTCTAATGACAAGAAAATGATATTAATAACAATTTTTCAGAAATTTAGCACAAAAAAAAAACAAAATCACGATTGTGACATGTGACAAAAAATATGTTTTATATATAACTTTTATGAATGGTGCAATTAAAGTTTAAATTGCATTGCAATTTAAATAGTTTAATACGTCATACAAATAACATGTTAGAACGAGTAAGTAACATCTCTAAGGCATTAATGAAATATCTGAATGTTTATATATAATACTCCAGTATTAAAAAAATATACGAGTCAACAATTCAGAATAATGTTGCTCAGTTTTCCGTCTATCCGAAATCCTTTTCCAGGAATTATGCCAATTATTGTTATCCATGTGGAGCTTTTAAAAAAAAAAGTTTACCTTGGAAATAGGCCATTTACGTTTGCAAAAGTTCGTGTAGTCACCGGGCGCAAGGGAAGGTGGGAACAATTATGAATGGAACTTAGCGTCATTGTCTAAAGGCGTGGCAGCAGGAGCCAACCACAAATGGAACTCTTCCTTAAGTGTCCGTATTACCATTGCTGGCAGAAAACCTATTTTCTTGGTCATTGATTTTCGCAGGGGTTCGCGACTGGGTACCTTTCTTCTTACGAAATTGTCAGCGTTCCATTACAGGGACAGTTCACATTTTTATCGCTCAGCTTCTCATCTTTCTTCTGCCTCAACCTCGATTCTTTTCGGTGTCTTTTTTTTGTGTCATATAATTGAAGATATAATTAGTGATTTTTGCTTTTCTTCTGACGTTCTTTCATGTTCTTCCTTCTTAAAAATGTTAATTAATTTTCTTAAATCTTTGTCAGCATGTTGAATGTTCATCTTCACTTAGTGTTAAACATACTTCAAATTTCTCCTCTATGAGGTTTGTTATAGTATTTTCTGACACTGAAACGGGAGCTAGACTCATTGCATCAACATGCTTCATTTTTTTATGTCCGGCCTGTGGCGAACTTCAAAATCATACTCTTGAATAAGCATACTTCATCGTGCGACCTGAGGATTACATGATTTTTGGCATTCATGTGAATTAATGCTTGGCAGCCAGTGATAATGTAAAACTTATTCTCAATAGAAATTGTCTCAATCGTTCTAATGTTCACACAATAGCCATACACTCTAATTTACTTGAATGATAATTCTTTTCAGATTCAGTTATTCTCTTGATAACGCAGTAAACTAGATGCCACTTGTTATCACCCAACTTGAAGCAGCCTTCCGCACTTGCATCGGTATGAACTTCGGTTTTAGCGCCTGGATTATAGAGTGCTAAAGCAGGTTGTCGAACCAATTCATTTTTCAAAATATCAAAAGTTTGTTTTTGTTTTTTTCTTTCCACATAAAATCTACATTCTTTCTAGTCAGTTCAGTTAAAGGTTTGCTTTTATAGCATAATTTTAAATAAATCTCCTAAAAAAACTTGTTAAACAGAGAGCGTCTGACTTCATGTCAATTTATTGGTTGGGGAAATTTAGAAATTACTTCAACCTTTCTTGAGCCTCGTTTAATCCCATTCTTATTAATAATGAAGCCTAAAAATTCTATTTCATTTTTCGCAAACTCACATTTAGATAATTTTAAGGTTAAATTAGCTTCTTGTATAAAGCCTCGAATACCTTACGAAATTTCTTGATCGTTTCTTCCCAACTTTAAGCATGTCGTCGAGATAACATAAAACATCTTTGTTGTATATAGAATCGCACGGTACATTAATCGTTGAAATTCTGCTGATGCGTTAATTAATCCATTTTTCAAATTTTCCAGTTTCATCTGGTGTAATAAATGCAGTTTTTAATTTGACCTCTTCTATCAATTGGATTTGTAAATACCGTCAGCCAAATCGAGAGTCGTAAATAGACTACAATCATGTAGTTGTTCCAATAGATCAGGGGTCTCCAAACTTTCCAGCCTTAGGGCCATATTGTTTACTCCAGTAAGTACCAAGGGCCAAAATCGTTTTAATTTTCTGCCATTATCTATAATTTCTAGTGTTTTAATGTGTTTTTATCCAAATTATTACAGCAACAATAAGCTATTCTATTCGCTGTCGCAGGCCGGATTGACAACACTGGCGGGCCGTAGTTTGGAGACCCCTGCAATAGATAATCAATTCTGGGAAGAGGAAATTTATCTTTTATCGTCTGATTATTTAATTTTTTATAATCAATAACACATCGATTTTCGTGATCCGCAAATTAAGACTAATTATAATCAATCGCTGCCTTTACTGAGACAAGCTATAGCTCAGTATAATTATGAAACTTGGGTTAATTACCAGTAAATTGTGAAGGTGGTTCATTCTGGTCTTACCCCAGGGCTTTTAAACTTAAACGTACTCGCATTACCAGAATCCTAGGCTCTAACAATTCGCTGGCCACAATTGACTGTCAAAAATCTGAGGTTTTAGCTGACAGCCTTCAGGAACAGTTTCTTAAGAACAATATCCATAATCATGATACTGAAAATCTCGTTCAGTTTACTAACACTAATTTTATTAATAGTTATCAAACCTCTGAAACTGCTATCACTAAAATGTCATTCATTATAAATTGTAATTCCTCTTTGAAAATTAATAAAACTCCCGGCGTAGATAAAATTAATGATAAAATGTTGAAACGCTTTCCATTCAAAATAATACTTGAGATCTGTAAAATTACTGATTCTATTCTTTATCTTGGATACTATCCTAAGTCATGAAAAATGCTAGAATTCTCCCAATTCTTAACCTGGAAAGGATTCTACTTCTCTTATTAATTATCCGCCAATTTCTTTACTCTATTCTATTAGTAAACTAATTGAAAATGGGATAATTAATCTCCTAAAAAGTGAGTCAAATCAAAAGAAGTTTTTCATCTCACAGCAATTTGAACTTACCGAAGAGCTTTCTATAACTCATCAGCTCTACAAACTCACATAAACTGTTGCTGAAGGATTTTCCTAGAAATATGAAACTGCTGCAATTTTTCTTGATATAGCCAAGACTTTTGATTGATTTTGAGTTAAGAGATTGATTTGCAATATTAAGGACCTGGGCACTCTGGGTTTTTATATTAATATTATTATCAACACCACAATAAATATCAATTATTCTGCCTAGAGACCATTTGTAAG
>BPLR01012399.1:0-54354 GCA_021605095.1 Caerostris extrusa
TCCTGAAAGGGTTAGAACAATTGATATATATTCATCTGGTTACATTTGTTTCCGTTTGATTTTGTTTTTTAACTTTGGCACCGCTGTCGCCTGGTTTGTTTTCGCTACTGATTGCCTGATATCCCAGATCTCTATTATTCGCTGACCTATACCTTTTATTATTAATCTAATTGGATTGTTTATTCTGTGCAGCGGTTATTTGGATTTAATCTGTTGTTTGTTAATATTTCATTCAGAAAGTTACTTCTGGTTAACATATGTAGTATATGCTTGCCAAGATTGGCGTCCAAAAAGGATTTTATCAAGTAAACGATTGTGGTTAAAAAATAGTTTTTACAAAAAAATTCAAATTATAAATTTTAATGTAATTAATAAAACTGAAAATTATAATAAAAACTAAATCAATTTATTAAATAGTAGATTATTCTAAAAATTATAAATTATATTTATATATTATAAATAGATTAAATCTTCACATTAAATAATTTAATTTTATAAATTCTTAACCTGTCACATGAATTTGTTGCAAGATTTTTTTTTTTTTTTTAATCTTGACCGCCTCCCTTTTTATTCTGCTCTAAAATCGGGCTGCCTGATGGTCAATTGGCTGGCGATGTGGCTTTTGGTACTTCAGGTTTGAATCCTGACTGTAGAATGGATGTTTGTGAGTGGTTCGGAATCCACGTTAAATTGTAGGTTCCGGTCTATTAAGCTCTCGTGGGCACAAGATGACGTCAGAGAGACAAAGTCGGTCTTTTTAGCACTTCCTATGTGCTTACACTTTGAGATAAAATTTCGCACGTGGATTTCTTCATACAAAATATGTACATTTTATCATTTTATAAAAATTCACTGTTATTTAGTGTTAACTTCGGTTATAAGGGCTTCTAATAAACATCTAGCAGAATATAAAAAGCATTATAACTGCGAATAGCTATGTCTCTATTTGTTGGTGTTGTCGTTCTGTAGAGAAGTGGTTCTTAAAGTAGGAATCCCGATTCTCCCGATATTCCTTTTCTGAAAGAAATTTGGAAAATTACCTCTTTTAAACTTTTCTTTATTTTCACTTTAGTAGTTACTTTTTCTGTTGTTAATATTGCCAATTTTTTTCATATAATTTTTTATTTACAATGTTGCTTATTGCATTCACTTTTAGTGCTTCTAATTATAGGCATCAGTTTTTTCAAAGTTGGTTTTTTTTGTTACATTTATATAATAAAATGTAGACTTTTATTCGATGTAGTTTTCATATTTTTTGGCACATCGATGACGGGGATCGTTATGGATTTTTAATCTGACACGAGGTCGTAAAATGAGACCATGAACCAAAAAATAAATAAGAAAGGAACATCAATGGAATGAAGAAGATCAGTGGAAAGCCGAGGTGCCCCTTTTTATGTGCCAAAAATCTAATGATTGTGTGACAGGTCCAACTTCCCCAACGGCATCATGTTTGCCATCTAATGTACTACAACTTAATGTCATAGCATCCATGGTAACTGCTACCATCTCACAGCACTTGATCACACTCAGAAGTTTGCTTTTAGCCTCACAATATCGATAGACTCATGAACTGTTTCGAAACCGATAAACACAGCTGCCAGGAGAATGGCATCTCATAGTGTTCGATACTGAATCCTGCTTCAGTTTTGGAGCTAGGTGGCTGCCGAATCTGGGCGTGTACTAATCCAGTGACCATATGTGGGTGCAGATTCATGTTATCAAACACAGCAATAAAGTTTTCTATTAACACCGGATTATGGTTTGATGTCTCCACTATGTGGAATCTAATCTATTTGAATTAGATGTGTAACCACTGCCGATTGCAGGATATCAGCTGTGCCTTTGTTAAATTTGCTGAACTACCTCAGTAGCGGCCAAGATTTGCTTCGTGTATTGAATGTCCCGCTAATGTTTTTATGATGATCAATAGATGTTTTTCGTGCGTAACTGTTCCCATCATTATAATCCTTTTTCCCTTTGTTTACAGTTAATATTTTTTTTTTGGCATACGGGATGGAGAAATATTGAAAAAAAAAAAAGATTACTAACCATTAGATTACAAAACCATAAAAAAACCAATGGTATCAAGTACAAATTCCAAATTTGCATAAAGGTAAAGCATGGCAGAATAGGCAAAAGTGATATTGTGCGCCATCATTATGGATGCTAAATTGGTCAGTCATAGAGTTTAGCTATGAATCCGAATTCAATTTTGGAACAGATAACCATATTTCAAATGAGGAATCACAGCTTCTAAGCAGACTTTATTTTGCTGATGCATAAATTCCTTATATTCGGAGTGATAATGTGGGATGCTATCTCCTACAACAACTTATATGCCAACTCATGTCTAGTAGTTTTGCTTACGACTTTAATGTATTGATGTCATCCTACGGGATTTGGCACAAAGGGGACACCCAGACGCCCTTTTTACAATATGATAATATCCGGCCCCCTATGTCTCCTACATCGTTGGATTGATTGCCTCTGAGCTTTTAAACTCTTCGTTAGCCAACAAGGTCACTAATTAAGCATATATGGGTCATAGTGCTGTGAGCTTCAAATACGAAATTTTGGTACAACAATTTGATAAATATCTTGTAAGACTTATGTTAAATTTATATTAGAAAACTTATGGTTATAATTCTATTAGAACTGCATGCCATTCTTTACCCGCCATAAACAAGCATGCATAAGATTTAGGTCTACATGAAAAAATCCATTACTGATACTAGAAAAACAGCTACTGTTAGCGTTTTTCTTCCTTTTCATTAAATAAACAACTCTCAGTGATTTAAAATTGAATATATATATTTAATAACATTTTATATATGTTTTTTTAGAGCCAACACCAACCTTCGTTGCTTATATCCATCTTTGTTCTTACCTAGGAGTCCCCGTAGCGGTCACACCTCATTACATTTCTGTGCTGGTGGCGCCATCTATCGCATTAATCTACAGTAAAAAATAGTTGACACTACGGACTGTAACATTCAAGGTATAATTACTAATCATTATTGCGTTTTAAAGTGTAAACATCTCTCATTTCATTACGTGTTTTTGGAACGTAGTTTATATATATTTTAATATATATATATATATTAAAATGTATTCAAACTAAATATATATATATGTATTCAAACTAAATATCTATAGATATTTTCCATTATTGAAGATCTTGGAGGTGGAGGTCTTAAAAAAAAAACGAAAGTATTTGGGGTTTCCTTTTTTTTTTTTTCCTCTTTGAAATAACACGAACCCCTTTCTTTTTAGGAATTCAATGCCGCTCCATCCCCTCGGGAGAATGAGATACTTTTGTTTCAGGAAGGGGAAAAAAACTCCTCTTTCCCGGATCGGCGGGGAACTTAAAAAACCGGAGAGTTTTCCTTAATTTGTTGTTTTTCAAATACGAGGGTCAACAGACGTGGTGAAGTTTCCGATTAATATCGAAGGGAATTAATATTTCACTCCGAAAGTTCAAAGCGGTAAAGGAAAACTTAATGTGTTCCCGAAAGTTTCCAGAATGCTTTGCTGTTTTTTATCTTATAGAAAAGAATAACTTTAGCCTTGTGCTTTTTTGTCTTCGTTGTTTGATGCTGATGTTTTTTCGCCAGCATGGTGGAAGCCATGAACTCTATTCAAAAGTTCATTTTAAATGCTTGTAAAGTATACCAGTTTTTTATTAAAATATGATACATAAACATGGTACAATATAAAATGTTCTCTTAATATGTGGTACATAATACTATTAGTACATACATACACATGGCACCCTGTGCCTCTTCTACAATAGTATTAATATTAAAAATCAAGAACCGGTCCCTGACCGTCTGTTTCGATCTGACGCTCCTAGCGTTCACCTCGTGGTCTGAAGATCTCACTGCATGTCCTTACCACACTCGACCACACAGTTAAAATCCCAGTTACTGGTCTGAGTTACCAGTTATAACCGCGACCTCTCGCGATTATATAATAATAATTAAACCTTACAACATTATGTACTAATATGCAGTAATAATATAATTACTGAGACTACAGCCATAAACAAGCATGCATAAGACTGATCACTAGGACTGCTGGTAAGTTGCCAAATAATTTGCAAGGTAGGTTATCTATTTAACATTATCCTGCTACTACAAATAACTCTACTAATTTATTAACGCTGAAGCTGAAGTAGTTTGGTTGATAGCGCATTTGATGTCCAAATTGAGAGAACTCGAGTCGAAACTAGGTAAGCGATGCCTAACCAAACCTTACCATGTTCTTTCTTAAAATAAGTCTTGTAAAAGAGGAGACCAGATGCCCATGCATTGGGCTTAAAGATGTGAGGAAAATAGGAAGCAATAGCTAAGAGATTTGAAAGTTATTTGTTTTGGTAATAACAAATACAGTTCAAATGCATTAATCTAAAAGATGAGATTTAGTTAAAAGAATAGCAAAAAGAAAGATAATGAATGTTTATTTTTACTATGTAGACAGAAAACATGCGGCCTGATGGCCGAGAGACTAGCGATCTAGTGCTCAATATCAAAGGTCTCGGTTCCTGGTCTCAGATAGAGTCCACTGACCACTCTGACACTTCGTATTCATCTCATGAATGCCCATTAAAATTTGGAATGGTGGTAAAGGGAAAGTTTGCATACTTCACCAAAATCTCTTCTGGCTTAGAGATTTATCATGCCGAGGAAGGCATAGGAGCTTGACTTAACTAGTGGCATTGTGAGCATCTAGCGTGAAAGAGGGCTGAAGTTCGAATTCCACTGGCGGCATTGCTGTAGTCACTGCTTTCATGTACGAAAAGACTCGATGGGGATTAAGACAATGTGTGTAAACCATCTCGTATCGATCGTCAGGCTGTCTGATGGGAGTTTTCTGGGTTTTCTCCTTACAACACGTAAATGCTGCTCATTTACGTGTTTACATCTAAATTTTACCTCTAAATGCCTTTCAGGAAGACATAGGTTTCCAGTCATTATCTGTCAGTGGTCTATTTATAGAGTCTACATGAACCCACCCAATGCTCCACTCTCCTCTTTCAAAGGGGTGGAGGGCAAGATAGCTTTACGTACGAAGGTAAGGAGTGGAGGAAAAAAAAGACGTGCTTTCGGTTCGGTTTCAATACGTTATACTTCAAAATGAGATAGTTCAGAGATCGAATGATAATGAATTAATTATCAGATAAGACTAGACCCAGCAATAATTTCTTTATTAACAAGTAATATAAAAAAAAAAAATTAAAGTAAATTCCTGTTTTTTCACTCTATAGCAGAAAGTCCTTTATAAATAATTTTCATTCATTTTCTTAGGCTTATATGGCGCTCTCTATTGATAGATATCTGCAACTTAAATCTAAGAAAAACTAAAATTAATGAATTAAATTTAATGAATGGATTAATATTTGAAAAAAAAAACCTGTAATAACATCCAGTGTCATCCACTACAAGTTCAAAAAAAAAAAAAAATGTATTTGAACTCGAGCGGATGAATAAAAAGGTGTTTTATGAACGATTGAAAATTTGAACAAGCTATACATTGGGAGAGTGTGAGCTAATAGAAGAAATTGAATAAGGCTATGTAGTGTTGGAAGCAAAACTTGTTCATCACTATCTTGGTATCGAAAATATTTTTTTTTCTTCTTTCTAATGCAGCTGGCAAACACTTAGACAATACGTGTGGTCTATAGCTTGGTCTTGGATGCCTTAAGGCAAGCGCTGCACAGACGTTACTCACTTTGCATTACCCAGGGGGCGCGTGTAACTTGAAGATAAGCCACAGACGCGGTGTAACAATGCCGCTGCAACGCTCTACTATCCTATTAGGACCGGGACCTACGGTTTAAAGTGGATTCCGAACCACTACAAACCATCCATGGCACCCCCGGGAATTCGAACCCGATACCTGTGGTACCGAGCGCCAGAGCGCTAGCCACCCGACCATTCAGGCCCATGGTATCGAAAATATTCTAACTGTGATTCGAACTCGGATCTTTTGATCAATGGACGCAAGAGAACTTGCGACGTCTTCTATTGATTTCTACCCACTCCCTTAGATCTCTTCTTGACTTCACGGCACGCCCATTCCTTGCTCGGCTCCGCCCCCTTTCTTCATACGTCACTAACCCTTTTTTTCTTTCTTCCATCATGTTTGTTTCGTCGACCAAGATTTGGGCAATTTTTGTTTTTTTTATTTTATTTTATTTTTGTAATCTGAGGTGCTTCATTTGATTTCTTGAGGGATGGCGGTCCGTCCCTTGATCGTTCCTATTTCCGTAGATTTGTCAAAAAAAGTTGCTCCCGAGGTTTGCACGAGACTCGAAAGTTGTTTCTACTATTCCAAAAACATCTCCACTTTTAATAAGACTAAATATTGCTTTGTTCCTCCTTTCCCCAAATTTTTCATCTTTAATGTCAGAAAAGCTTGGGTTTTATTCAATTCCTTCTATTAGCTCACACTCTCCCTATATATATCTTGTTCAAATTTCAATCGTTCATAAAACACTTTTTATTCATCCACTCGAGTTCAAATACACTTTTTTTTTTTAGAACTTATAGTGGATGACACTGATGTCGATACAGTTTCTTCAAATGTGAATTCAGTCATTAAATTTAATTGATTAATTTTAGGTTTTTTTAGATTTAAGTTGCATGTATCTACCAATAGATGACGCCAGATAAACTTAAAAAATGAAATGAAAATTATTTGCAAATGAATTTTCTGCAATAAAGTGAAAAAAAAAAAAAAAGTAGGAATTGACTTTAAAATTGTTTGTTTATATTACTTTTTTTATTTTTGCAGAGGACGCGAATTAGATTTTTAAATTTAAGACAAAAGAAATCCATTTATTAGATTACAAAGGAAAATAACTAATGTTGTGTTTATCATGTAAATGTTATTCAGAAATTATGCGAACATTTTTATGGTTTTTTATATATATATATATATATAACCAAGTATTTGTAAAATACATGGTTTTGCGTTTTTACTGAGTTCCAATTTTGATTTCATCAAGGAATATCTCTTAAAAATCAAATTATTAAGTATTGTAACCTTGGTTCCACGCAGCCATGTTTCCTCCTACGCACTGCTGGGGCCTGATGGCCGAGTCGCTAGCGCTCTGGCATTCGGTTTTCGGGTTCGAGTCCCGGCGGTGCCATAGCTGTTTGCAATTGTTCGGAATCCACTTTAAGGCGTAGGTCCCGGTCTGTTTAGCCCTCGTGTGCACAAGAGGACCGTAGAGCGACAAACCAAACCTCCTACGTAATGCAAGAGCGTCCCTTGCGGCATACAGAAGAAATCGCCAGTTGGCATCCAGACTCTCGCCCGAGAGGACGCAAGGGAAAACAGGCTTTGCCGTTAGTTATGAACTCTCATCCAGAGTGCTACCCCAAAGACTGTTTAGTTTACAGTCTCTCACCCCGAGAGAAGATATAACCAGCACCATCCTGTGCATAAATTGGACTACAGACTCTCATCCAGAGAGGAAGTATATTTTGCTATCCAGCATGCACTTGAGTAACTTTATTTACAGTTTAGGAGTGGAATCCTTCCACTTACATATAAGTATATACCTTTAAATGTCTGCTGTATATTATTCTTCGTAGTGTGTCGTACTTGTGCTTGTGCACTTGTAAAGTGATGTGTTCTTGTGACTCGACCACACCCAGGTCCAGCTGCACAAACAAACAAACCAACATCTACTACAGTATTAAATAATTAAAACAATTTTTACCGAAACAAGTAATATAAAAAATTTTTTTTTTGAAGACAATTCCTACTTTTGTTTCTCTATACTGCAGAAAGTACTTCATATGAAATTTTCCTCTTACATCTGGCGCCATCTATTGGTAGATATATGCAACTTAAATCTAAAAAAACCTAAAATGAATGAATTAATATTTGAAAAAATTGCATTAACATCCAGTGTCATCCACTACAAGTTAAAAAAAAAAAAAAAAAATGTGTCTGAAGTTGAGTGGATGAAGGAAAAGTGTTTTTTGTGAACGATTTAAAATTTGAATAAGATATATATAGAGAGAGTGTGAACTAATAGTAGGAATTGAAAAATAAAACTAAATTACAATTTACTTATTGAATTGTTACATTTTTAAAAATTTATTAGGAATATGGTAACAAATAAGTTAAGCATAGCGAGTTATGAAAAATAAGGCAAAAAAAAAAAAAAAAAAAAAAAAAAAAAAAACCACGTAACTGCCAAGTAAGTAAAGTGCACTCAATTTACCAAGCAACTGTTCCATAGAGCGCAGAAGGCGGACGCTGAATAAACCTAGTATTCTTTATTAAAAAATCTGATATTTCAATTATTTTATAAAGGGCTTTGCTTCTTTCTGCAAACTTTTCCGTCTGACATCAAAAATCCTTTTCTGCAAGAGCGTGGGCAAACAAGCAAAGCTCTCTCATCCCCAAACTCAAAATCAAATTAAACAAGCAGGTTTTCCCCTGCGAAAGAAAAAAGCACTCCGTTAATTTCCGAGAGGCCAGGGGAATGAATAATCCCCCCGAAACACTTTACTAATCCTTCCGACACTAAAAAAAAAAAAAAAAAAAAAGAGAGAGAGATGTTTGCCTTCCAACCATCTGCTCAAACAGCGCACCCTGCATCGATGAAATCGATACACACTCCAATCGATTATCTTCATCATTTATATTCATAAACTGAATCGGTAATGCCTATCAGTTAGGCTGGCCAGCATCGAGCGATGCATTATCAAATTACACTCATTGGTTTTTACATTTGCACCTCTGAAAAAGTCAAATGTCTGGCCGTTGCCCTTTTTCGTTATTGAATTAAATGTTTATTGTGGCCTTAATATTTATTTGGTTTAGTCGATTTTTAATGCTGATGTATGAATAACAGTTTTGATGTGAAAACATATATATTTTACTGTTATATTATACATGCATTATAAAGAACGTGGGCCTGAATGGCTGAGTGGCTGGTGCTCGGTACCACAAGTTTCGGGTCCGAGTCCCGGCTGCTCCATGCATGTTTGTAGTGGTTCGGAATCCATTTAAACTGTAGGTCCCGGTCTAATAGGATCGTAGAGCGTTTCGGGGGCATTGTTACTCCTTCTCCGTGGCTTACCTTCAAATTACATGCGCCACCTTGCGTTGTGGAAAGTGAGCAGCCCTTATGACATAAAAAGATCACGGTCTAAGTATTTGCCAGCTGCATTAGAAAAAAAAAAAAAAAAATGATCTTAATTCAATGAATTCAAAATTATTTTTATGTTTGTTTGTTTCTCATTGCACTTGGTTGATAGCAACATCTAGACCATTTCCAAGAACATACTTGGTCTCATGTAAGGATGTAATTGATGGGCAGCTTCTGTTGTGATGGAGCACCAGAAGTTATAAGTTAGACTTGGCTACGAAGAAGGAGGACAGTGCCTTACGGAAGGACATTTAGGGGGAATTACCCCTCATTTGCGTATCTTATGGGAGAAAACCCAGAAAACTTCCACCAGGTAGTCCGACGAACGAGGCAAGATGCTGAACATCTCTAACGCCATCGAGTCTCCCCTCCAGTCTCCCTCTCGGCCTTCGCCTGATAAGTTTTCACACATTTACCACTATGACTAAAAAAGTAAGATCAATAAATTTTTTTTTTTTTTCGAAAACTTTTTATTTATACTTCCAAATTTACTTCACCGCCTTCAAAGTAACCCCCTCCGGACACAATGCACTTGTGCCATCTTTTTTCCAATACTCAATGCATGCTAAAAAGTCATCGGTAGGGATGGCTTTCAAAGCGAGCGCCGATTCACGTTGAATCTCTTCAATCGACTCAAAACGGTATCTCCGGAGTGATCTTTTGAGTTTAAGGAATAGCCAGAAGTCGCACGGTGTGAATACAGTGGTTGTGAAACGATATGGATTTCATTTTTGGCGAAAACGTCACGAAGAATAAATGCAGGGACCGATCCTTTTGAAATTCCAACATCATCAGCAAGGTCTCTAATTGTAAATCGACGGTTTGCAAGCGCCAAATCTTTAATTTTTTTGAACATGAGCTTCGTCGGTTGAGGTGGATGGTTGACCAGAGGGCTCTTCGTCTTCAAAGCATTCTCTGCCTTCTTTGAACTGTCTATACCACTTGTAAACATTTCTTTCCGATGCTGGAAGGCGCACCGAATGCCTTCTACAACATTCTATACGTTTTCGCAAACAAAATTTAATGCAAGTTCTTATCTTCTAATTCTTTCGAATCAGTTTTAACATCTCACAAAGCCAAGCGTACCTCAAACACTAATGAATATTTTGACGTCGAATTTCACACAGATGTCAAGGACAGTGCCAGCAACCTAAAAAAGAAGGAAAAAAAATTTGAAATTCCATAAGCCCCGGGAATTTTAAATTGAAAATTGGTTTTACTTTTGGACACAGTACTATATATTTATATAAAAAAATCAATGTGCAATAATATTAATACAAATGTGTAACTATCTTTATAAAGATATACGTGCGGGAAACGAGCCAAGCGACAATGCAACGCCAATTCTGGTACGAAAAGAATAGGAAATGTTGACCTTCTGTTCTCTGAATAGGGGAGCGCTCTCTATTTTATTATTACTCTATGATCTTAATTCAATAAGAATGTTTTTTTTTTTTTATGTTTGTTTGTTTCTTATCCCACTTGGTAGACAGCAACATCCAGACCAAGTCCAAGAACATACGTGGTCGCATGTAAGGACGTAATTGGTGGGCAACTTCTGTTGTGATGGAGCACCAGTAGGTATAAGTCTGATTTGGCTCCATGTTGCTGAAGAAGGAGGGCAATGCCTTCCGGGAGGACATTTAGGGGGAGATATCCAGTATCGTATAGGAGAAAACCCGGAAAACTCCCACCAGGTAGTCCGACTGACGAGGCAAGATACTGAACATCACTAACGCCATTGAGTCTTTTCGTTTTTGAAACAGTGTCTGCAGCAAAGCCGCCAGCGGATTATCAACCATCTCTAAGGCTCACCAGCGGCGCACGTTGCCACTGAGCCACGAGGCGGGCTTTTTCAATTCCTACTATTAGCTCACACTCTCCCCATATATATCTTGTTCAAATTTTCAATCGTTCATAAAATACTTTTTTTTTCATCCACTCAAGTTCGAAGATATTTTTTTTACACTTGTAGTGGATGATACTGGATGTTAATGCAGTTTTTTCAAATATTAATTCACGAATTAAATTAAATTCATTAATTTTAGTTTTGTTTTAGATTTAAGTTGCATGTATCTACCAATAGATGGCGCCAGATCAAAGAGGAAAATTTCAACTTTATTTATAAAGGATTTTTCTGCAATAGAGTGAAAAAAAGTAGGAATTGTCTTTAATTTTTTTTTTTTTTATATTACTTGTTTTTTCTTTCCTTACACAAAATTAAATGTCCAAAATGAAAAAAAAATATTTTTTATTTTTAATTAACCATCACGTGTATTGAACGCATCACCAACCAACTATTTAATCTCTCTTTACAAAAATAACCAAACATTCAAGATTGAACACGTGGCTGGCTTTCAAGAAGATTCGTTTCCTAAACATGAAGGTATATTGTTTGGAAATACCAGATCTTCAACTGTTAATTTTTATTTCAACCAAGTCTTTAAATGCAAAAAAAAATTTTTGTTTAACAAACAAGTAATATAAAGAAAAAAATTTTTAAAGTCAATTCCTACTTTTTTTTTTTCACTCTATTGCAGAAAGTCCTTTATAAATAATTTTCATTCATTTTTTTAAGTTTATATGGCTCCATCTATTGGTAGATATATGCAACTTAAATCTAAAAAAAAACTAAAATTAATGAATTAGATTTAATTACTGAATTAATATTTGAAAAACTGTGTTAGCAACAAGTATGTCATCCACTACAAGTTGAAAAAAAATGTATTTGAAGTTGAGTGGATGAATAAAAAGTATTTTATGAACGATTGAAAATTTGAACAAGATATATATAGGGAGACTGCGAGCTAATAGAAGGAATTGAAAAATGCTTTTCATGCTTTATTTTTTTCAATTTATTCAGGGTAGTTAAATTTTACATACAATAGGCGTTTTTTAATCCGGCGCATTCGCAACCGTACCGGATGATAGTTCATCAATATAGTTTTGACGAAAAATCCAAAAATAAATCACTCTAAATAAAAATTAAAACGATTAAGACATGTGCTTGGTTAGAAAAATACTAATGTAACTGTTAATTTAACTAGTTTACGATGAGAATTAGAGGCAAATTCCAGTTGATGAAATGAAAAATTAATGGTTACTACTAGCAGTCGTACTTGACGCCGATGCTAGATGGCGTTAGGAGTTGGCTAGATTAATTTCAGCATAACTGAATTCCTCTCTTTGGATAGGAAGGTTTTTTTTTAGCACTTGGTTTCAACAGTTATCTAACAGTACTTCAGTGCCTATAACAAACGAATTATATAGAATTTTTTTGAATTTATTTGTTTTCGGAATTCTTCGGAATTGTTTTATTTTTTTCTCATGAATTCCTTTGTGAGGATTATATATCGCTGTCAAAAACAATAACTAAAGTACCAAGATTCAAAAGATCCACAACTCTACAGCTTGATAAAGATATCAGAAGTCGGATAAATTTGAAACATTGCTCTCTGGATTTTGTTCAAGAGCCCCTTTTTCCCAGAAAACCTTCAAGTGAAACTAAGTTTGTTTTCAATCTATTGCAACCTTGTTTAAAAAAAAGAAAACATTCTCAATGATACCATATATAAGTTGTCACAAGGTAATCTTGCAACAGCATACACCGATGGATCCTCTGACAAATTCCTCAATAAGGGAGGTGCAGGCATTTTCTTTCTACTTCCAAATGGAAGTAAATACCATCATAAAATCAACACACGCCTGATAGCTTCAAAGTTCACCTACGAGCTCAATGCAATTAAAGTGGCTGTTGCTTTATATCTAAATGACTCAAATATTTCAGGCCTCGCTGACGGGTTAGTGATTCTTTCTGACTGCATGTCGGCTCTGGAAGCGATTAAAAATGGAGATACTAACATCACTTCTGAGATAAATATTCTGCTCGAAACTCTACACTGTAGAGGCAAATCATGCCATCTTCAATGGACTCATGCACGTGTCAACATTGAGGGCAACGAATGCGCTGATTCTTTAGCCAAAGTTGCCAGGGATAATGATCAACCCAGGACTATCACCACACTTGCAGATGCTAACGCAGTTGCCAAAAGCCGACTCCTTCCTCATAACTTTAAGAAGTCACTCATCACGGACTTCAACTGCCCTAGGAACTTGACATCGGTTATTAGCAGACTCAGACTAGCTAATCATTACAGAGGGATAAAGATTCTCCCAGACAAGACCAGGGAATGCATCCCCTGCAGAAATTGCCCCAACGCTTTCCTAACACCCAAGTACATTCTAGCACTCACTCCCCATGTTTCGCAATTGGGTAGGGTGCCAATCGAGGCCAACTTAAGTGAAGTCATGTAGAGTGAAGAGGCGCCTTTGCTAGCGGCCGCTATTTTGAAGATTTTTGACTTGAATTAATTTTCTTTTCTTTAATAATTATATTTTAAATCTATGGACACGATAATAACAACAAAGAAGAAGAAGAAAGAAAGCGATTATAATGAATCGACTGAACCAGATGCTTAACCTGCCAGAACCCAGGGGTTATACGGCAAAAAAAGAATACTAGAATTTCTTTGTGTGAATTATAAGCCGGTGCGTATGATTCCAGATATTTTTTTAGGAAGTTTCAGGTAAAATTAAAATTACCCAAAAAATTCATTGTCGCCACCGTGAAATTCACAACAACTATTGAATTTCTTTCTTCCAAAACTGCTTTGCGCCACGTGTGTCTGACTATCAAACCACATTCTCATCAAAGCGTTGATCAATCACAAGCCTCAACAAGCCACGTCTTAAGTTTATGATTGCACAGCACTTAACACATTGGTGTAAATATGGCCTCATCCTTAATCAAGTAATCGATTCGTTTGTTTTCGCTTTTAAGCCGGATGTTAACATTTCCACACAATCTATGGAAAGGTAAACAAAGCAAGAGTAAACAAAGCAATGAAACAACAGAGTAAACAAAGCAATGAAACAAAAGAGTAAACAAAGCAATGAAACAACAGTGTAAACAAAGTAATGAAAAGCAGTGTAAACAAACAAAGTGTAAACAAAATAATGAAAAGCAGTGTAAACAAAGCAATGAATCGCATGAATCGGAGGAAAATGGCCAAACTGTTGGCTGAAGTGTGCACTGTCAACTGGCAACACCATGCGCACTGTATTTTATTACTACTGTATATCTAGGACTGACGTTGTTCCATTGAAGTAAAAAAAAAAAAAAAAAAATGAAAAGAAAAATATAAAAAAAGAAAAACATCGGTTCTGATTTCGGCCTTTTTTTTTTGTGTGTGTGTGGACTAATACTATTACCTTTAGATCATCATCATGACCGTTCGGCATAACCCTTTCAGTGTGTTGTTTACATTATCTCAACAGTTTAGTGGCATCGACAACTGGTCCCTAATTGTACCGAATTTAAACTTAACTTTAAATTCTTTTATTTTGTATCTTACTTTATTTATTTTTAGTATTTTTAACTTTTGAGTACCATATTAATTGAATTTTTAGAAACTTTATCTGTTATTTCAATTCCTTCTATTAGCTCACACTCTCCCTATATATATATCTTGTTCAAATTTTCAATCGTTCATAAAATACTTTTTATTCATCCACTCGAGATCAAATACATTTTTTTTTTTAACTTCTACTGGATGACACTGGATGTTAATGCAGTTTCTTCAACTATTAATTCAGTAATTAAATTTAATTACTTAGTTTTAGTTATTTTTTTAGATTTAAGTTGCATATATCTACCAATGGCGCCATATAAACTGAATATAAAATGAAAGAAAATTATTTATAAAGGATTTTCTGCAATAGAGTTGGAAAAAAAGTAGGAATTGACTTCACAATTTTTTTTTTTTTATATTACTTGTTTTATATTTACTAATATTAAAGCAGCCAATTAAAATTAAAATCCTATTTATGAATTAAGATGGGGAGGTTAAGGGGCATTTGCGCCCCCATTGGTACTCCGTAATCGGTACGCCAGTTGCCCATTGAAGTGATATCCCATATTGAAATGGTCAGCATTTTGCATTGGAGAGGATGGGGGGATTTTAAATCCTTATCGCTTATCACTTTTTCGCACCCTCGCGCTTCTATTCCGTGGGAGAGCAAACTATCCTCACGAAGGTCGACCCCTCGCTCATCCCCTCTACTCCAGGGGCACAATAGGACCGGGAGGGGGGCATGGTTGCAGGGTGGCAGATGTTCGCCGAGAGCAAATCCCGTTAGCACTGGTATCGCTTCTCTTTGGGAAAGAATCCTTTTCAATTGTGACTCCACGAGTCATCGTTTCTGTGAACTACAACAGCAAATTATATTTACAAATAAAGAATTATATCCATTGAAGTAAATAATACACTTATGTCCATAAATTAAGGATAATGAAGTTCAGGTAAAGAAAGAGACAGAAGCAAAACAAATTTGACTTAGTTGTAAACAAAGTCTATTTATTAAACAAAAGGTAAAGAGCAAAAAAGATGCTATATGTTTGACATAAAAATAATGATTTTTACTCCCTGGAGTAAATTTCAAAAAAGAACCAATTTACAAAAAAACAGTATAAATATGGTTAGTATGATGGTTAATATGGAGTACGTCTCCCGGACGATGCAATACCCGCCCTACAACGCCTAGGCATGCTGAGTATCAAATTATCAATCTGATCTTGGGGAATATTACACCACTCATCAAGCAATGCCCTCCGAAGTTCCGGTTGACAGGTGGGAGGGGTTGACGGGCTGCAATTATCGGCCAAGCATATCCCACACATGCTCTATTGGATTCAAGTCCGGTGAGTATGCTGGCCAATCCATACGGTGATATCCTCCAATTGAAGGCATTCGTCTACAATGTCTGCACGGTGAGGACGGGCGTTGTCATCCATAAACAGAAATTCAGCACACATGGCGCCCCGAAACAAACGTACATGTTGTTCCAGAATGACATCCCGATAGATGTGGCCTGTCATCGTTACACTCTGAACATGCAGGTCAGTTCTGGAACCAAGAATAATTCCTCCCCAAACGAGCCATCCTGCACCACCGTAACGGTGTCGTTCAATGGTGTTCTCTTCCGGCGAGAATCAGACTGCAAACTAAACCTGGACTCGTCGGTAAACATCACACAAGACCACTGTTACGGTGTCCACAATGCATGACTCTCTACTCCAGGTTAATCACAGGCGACAGTGAGTTGCGGTAAGTGGAACACATCTGACAGGCCTACGAGCATATAGACCAATGTGCCCTAAGCGTCTGTACACGGTATGCCTTGAAACTGTCGTACCGGTAGCTGAAGAGAGCTGACGAGACAGGTCTGATGCTGTGCACCGTCTGTTTCTTTTGGCAGTAACTGCTAAATACCGGTCCTCATTCGGCGTTGTAACTCGGGGGCGACCTGTGCTGTAACATCTACTCACATTACCATCATCTTGGAATCGTTGCCAAAGCCTGTAGATGACACTCTGGCCGATTCCAAGTTCCTCGGATACTTCCAGCTGGGTACGTCCACATTCCAGTCGTCCGATAATTCTACCACGTAAAAAATCATCCAAATGCTTCCTTTGTGCCATAACTATGCGGTTATTGTACTGAAAGGCTTTAAAGCGCTTGTGAACAATTTTACTTCTTTGCCACCATTCCTTATATACCCCTCTCTTACACTCGTCATTGTGACGTACTATCCGCGCCATCTGGTGGTTTCCTGCAATTTGCATATTCTTCTTCAAGATGTGTGTGATAATTCTACAGGTGAAATTTTTATTTTAGAGTTCAATTTCTGTGTGATTCTGAATTATCCCTAATTTATGGACATGAGTGTAAATGGATACAGAATATATGGATTAATAAATGTAAGAAAAATAAATTGGATTTGGTTTGGTTTGTCGCTCTACAGTCATTTTGTTCCGACTTTAGTCTAATTAGACCGAGCCTACAGTTTAACATGGATTCCGGATCACCGAAAAACACCCATGCCACCGCCAGGATTCGAACCAACGACCAGAGCGCTAATCAATTGGCCATCAGGCCACCAAAAAAAAAAAATTGGAGAGA
The DNA here is from genome assembly GCA_021605095.1 of Caerostris extrusa. Taxonomy (NCBI): domain Eukaryota; kingdom Metazoa; phylum Arthropoda; class Arachnida; order Araneae; family Araneidae; genus Caerostris; species Caerostris extrusa. Next base: position 17,197 of record BPLR01012399.1, read on the forward strand.
GGGGGGCGGAGGTATAGAGGAATGTAATTTTTATTAAATAATTTTTGGCGAAATAATAAATTTGATAATTTTTTGAAAAAAAAAAAATAGATAAAGATTGGTTTAAATGTTATTACCATTTTCAATGGGCCTGAATGACCGAGTGTCTAATGCTCTGACGCTCGGTGTCATAGGTTTCGGTTCGAGTCTCGGCGGTGCTATGGATGTTTGTAGTGGTTCGTAATTCACTTTAAGCTGTAGGTCCTGGTTTCTTATGACTGTGAGAGCGCCACGGAGTCAAAGTCAGATTTCTACCTATGGGTGAACAGAAGCTGCACCCCTTCTTCCATGAGGGACACGACAATCATTTTCAATGAATATTTACTTATAAAGATTCATTTATTATAAATCAAACACAACTGATGCATGCATTTTAACTTCCGAATAACAATATCAACACTTTTAACCAATGAATTGTTCTTGCTTCAGATGTGTGATTTTAAACATTTGGATTTCTGTAATAGATTTATTTGTATTATATTAAGAACGTATCTATTCCCTCTAAGGGCCTGGATGGCCGAGTGACTGACTAGCTGGTAAAAAAAAATAATAAAAAAAATAAAATAAATAAAAATAAATAAATAAAAAATAGAGAGAGCACCCATCTATTCTATAAGAAACAGAAAGTTGTCGCAAATATTTTGCAGCCCTTTTCGTACTAAAGTTGGCACTGTATCGCCCCTTGACTTCTTTACCCATCGCACAATTATTTAGAAAAATAAACATTTTATGCAGCGATTCTGAAATTTCCAAGAAATACCTGAAGTCATATATTTATTAAACTATGTGTTAACGTATATAGATACAAGAAATGTTATTTTGTTTATAACCCGCGATCATTTTATATGAAATATAATAAAAACATTACAAAAAGGTCATATAAATGAGTATTTTATTTTAAAATCATTTTTGATGAGGAAATATTACACAAAATTTAAATGCGAAATATCTACAAAAATGAAGTTTACATTTTTACAGCTAAGAAATTAACTGTTTTGAAAATTGTTGCAGAATAGTATACCTTTTTCTCTTTTCCCGCTTATACCATAAAGTAAAGACTGTTTGCCAAAATTACCAAGCTATCATCACATATGTTTAAATTTTTTTTTTTTTTTTTAAATTACGTCGAGAACTGGGTCGTATTGACCATTCCCTATGAGTAGCTCAAAGCGGACTGCACTGACAAACACTGTTACTCATTTAGTACTATCCAAGGGGCACATGTAGCTTGAAGATATTGCTACGGACGCCAGTAACACTGCCCTCACAACGCTCAGCGTTCCTGTTAGACGGGGACTTACAGTTTAAAGTGGATTCGAACCACTACAAACATCCATGGCATAGCTGGGACTTGACCCGAACCTGTGGTACCGAGCGCCAGCCACTCGGCCATCAGGCCCCATATGTTAAATTACAAAAGCCTCAAATGCATGTCTAAAACCTATTCTTAATGAGTGCAATATATGAGTGCAATATAAGTTCATAAACCTCTGAAACTCAAGTAAACAAAGCGACTAGTCCCATACAAGTTAGTGCCATTGTGGCCATGATAGTGACTAGCCATTACATGACTTCTAAGAGTTGAACAGTGGCGATTATAATAATCACTTGAGATATATATGATCACATGAGGATTATGTTTAACCCAAACTAACTGTTTACCCCGATGCTTGTTCTGTTTTATTAATCATCCTCATCAGTGGCGCAACAACCCCATGGTGGGTGAAGACCGTCTGCCTATTGGAGATTTTTTGTGACAGGAGATGTTTTCTTTTTACAGGGTAAGGTTGTTTACCCGACCCCCAACGCTCTACAGTTATATTTACATCGGGACCTGCTGTTTATAGTGGATTCTGAACCACTACAAACATCCATCGCACAGCCGGGACTCCTACCCGAAGCCTGTGGTAGAGAGCGCTAGTCACTCAGCCATCAGATCCCTGTTTTGTTAATATTCAATGGCAGAGGTGGCCAACCCGCGGGCCGCATGCTGCCCGCCTTGAATATTTTCCGGCCAGTGACATTTATCATACTGTTACAAAATATATTTATTTTATAAGGCGAAAGTAGTGAGAACCAATGTATTAAAAAAAATATATATTATGTGTGCATCCCTATATTTAAAAATTAACTGTCGAAATTATGAGAAAAATTAACTTTGATATTATTAAAACAATATTTTTATAAATATATGACAGATATTGGTTTAACAAGTTCTATGTTTCACTTTAAGTAACCTCAGTGACCATCCCTAGATACTCACAGTAGATTGTTGAAAGCAGAAAACCAGACTCTCAGTTGAAGTTGTTTTAAATGAATATTTTATAACAACTTCAACTAAGAGTCTGGTTTTATAAGAGATATTTATTTAGCGGGATATATAATTTTTATGCGGCCTGCGGAGTTATGATGAATTTCCAAAGTGGCCCGCAAGACCATTTGGGATGGCGGTTTTTACCTGTACAAAAAGTTATAGTATCCGATATTATATTGCGAAACTATATTATATTTGTTTTCAGTTATAATTGCCATACTTCTTAGAAACCGCTTCTCTGAAAAGTATACCTATGACGGGCGGATCGCAATCGAAAAGTTTCACTGCTCTCCCCCCTCTTGTCACTTTCGAAAGCCAAGACGAACTTCAAACAATCGAAGTGAAAACTCGGAACTCGCTCTTTCCCCTGCATGCATGAAGGTTCTCAAGCTTGCCGGTCATGTGACCTGACTCCACCCCTCCCCTCCCTCCTCCGAGCAACAACCGCGCTCGAGAAATCGTCTGCCACGCTAAACTCTTCCTCCGAGCTCAGACGACCCATCGACGAGTCGTTTGGCTCCCGCGTTCTCTCTTTTGGCGCGCTAATTCTATTTCCGTTGAACTATACCAAAAGATTCGATTATGTTCGAATTGGAGAACCTTCCACTGGAGAGAGGGGTCGACGACGTGACAGACGATAAGTGATTGGCCCGGTGTTTTGTTTCTTGGTTTTGTGTGTGCGCGGGAACGGAGCCGATTAAAAAAGTGTTCGAACTTTTGAGAGCTAGCTGCAGCCGGCGACTTTTACAGGTGAGTTCTTTAATGTCGCTCTCGCACCTATGAGTTGGAAGAAAAAAAAATGTGCGCACTTTATATTTCTGCTTTGAAAGAAAAACGTAAATGTTTGACAGAGATTACATATTTTTTTCTTTTTGTTGACATTTACACAGGATCCCATAAGTATATCTCGGAACACTTGCTTGCATAGCTGCAAATTCGAATTTATTTTTTTATTTATTTATTCGTATTTATTCTTAAGCCCATGACATGGCTCGTGAAATTTCCCAGATGAAAAATTGTATTTCACAATTATTAAATTAAATGATTATTTTTTTTCAATAAATATTATTATGACAGTTCTTTAAGTTTTAGTAACTTCATAATTTCTTTTATTCTTCATAGAATTTCGATGGATTTAAGTGCATGTTTAAAGAGACACTGTACACAAACTGGAGTTCTTATCGCTTTTGTCATGTTCAGCCAATCTAAACCTTGGTTGTAATAAAAATACATTCAATTTTGAAATGCCGAGTATGTCATTCACGTTTCTTTAACGGTGTAGTGCGTTCATGTACTTTAAATTAAAATATTCGCCAATTACAGCCAGTATAAGATTTAGGGATGGTATTTGATGCGGCCGACGACTTACAGGTGAGTTCTATAATGTTGCTCTCGCACCTATGAGTTGGAAGAAAGAAAAAAAAAAATGCGCACTTTTATTTCTGCTTTGAACGAAAACGTACATGTTTGACATAGAGAACGTATTTTCTTTCTTTTTGTTGGTGACATTTATACAGGATCCCATAAGTGTAGGAACATTTACACGTATAACTGCATATTCGAATTTATTTTATATCAAAATCCTTGATATGATTAGTAAAATTCGGGTTAAAAAAATTTAAGTTCGAAAAATGTTTTTCTAGTTTTTAAATTAAATAATTATTTACTTTTAATAAATAATAATACTGTGACCGTTCTTTTAGTTTTAGTAACTTCATTATTTCTTTTATTCTTCATAGAATTTTGATGGCATGGATTTAGTTGTCATAACAAATAAATTCGAATTTGCATTGCATTTCGAAAGTGCTCATACTCTTACACGCATAGCTGCAAATTCGATTCGATCAATTTATTTGGTGTCGAAACCCATGATATGGCTAGTAAAATTCCAGAGAAAAAAAAATCCATGTTCGAAAAATGGTTTATCACAGTTATTAAATTAAATTATTTATTTTCAATAAATATTATTATGATAATACTTTTAATTTTAGCGATTTCACAATTTCGGTTGTTCTTCATAGAATTTTGATGGCATGGATTTAGTTGGTATGGATGCATGTTTAAGAGACATTATATACTAACTGAGTTCTTATCGCTTTTGAGATCGCACCTATGAACTTGGGAAAAAAAAAAAAAAATCGTGCATTCTTTCATGAAGAAATATGTTGGACAGATTTTTTTTTTTTTGTTGGTGACATTTACACAGGTTCCCATAAGTATTGGAACACTTACACGCATAGCTGCAAATTCGAATTTATTTTTATCGAAGCCCATGTTATGGTTAGTAAAATTACTGAGATAAAAAATAAAGATCCATGTTCGAAAAATGGCTTATCACAGTTATTAAATTAAATAAGTATTTACATCAATAAATATTATTATGACAGCTCTTTTTTGGTTTTAGTAACTTCACAATTTCTATTATTCTTCATAGAATTTTGATGGCATGGATTTAGGTGTGTGATTGTGTATTATATATTTTAGTGTATTGTATGTTTGAGATTCATTATATGGATCAAATATATCAAACCACACTAACTGGAGTTCTTATCTCTTTTTGTCTTGTTCCAGACAAGGCAATACTTGGTTGCAATAAAAGTCATTCCACTTTGAAATACCGAGCATCATTCACGTTTCTTTAACGTTGTATTGCTTTCATTTGTCTTAAAATTAAAATATCCACCAATTATAGCAAGTGTAAGATTCAGAGGTGGGGACTCAAGCATGTTTGGAATCAGTTTAAAAATCTGATTCTTAACTGCTATGTAAATTTTTCTTTCCTAAATGTCATGAATGATTGTTAATATTAAATGTTAAGGTGACAATTCAATGTCCCTTCCATAATACAAACCGACAGCAAAAACAATGACTACTTTAGCAAGCATCCCAAGTAGGTGTTAAAAATTTTTCTCAACATTGAAGCTTAGATATGTTGTTAGATAATTTATAATTTTCTTTTGATTGTCTTATGATATTCTATACTATTTTAGTGTCTGTTCATTTGGGTGCTGTTATTGTTACAGGATATGTGTATCATGCATTTTGTAAGCAAATTTAATGTATCAAAATATATTTTAAGTGAGTGCAAATACTACACCTTTAAACTAGTAAAAAAAAAAATGTTTTGTTATGCAAAAACTGTTTTTAGAAATATGAGTTCAATAAATGTCACTGAATTTATTTTACTCAATTTTCTAAATCCATTTGTAAAGATCATAGCACACAAAATTATGGAAAAGAGTCCAGAGTCGGTATAAAAAATCCGTCTCAGAAGTCGGGTATTTTTTTGTCCGACTCCTCGCCTTTGGTAAAATTTATCAGCACTATTTAATACAACACGACGCTTTGATTGAAAGATGTCTTTCAATAAATATTTATGAACAAATTGATATTGGAATAAAAAATCCGTTCCACAGTCGTATTGTCATGATTTGTCTGCAGTTGGGCGTAAAATTGTTCAAAATTTCTTTTGGAAAAATACTGCAATAGCGGCTCGATATATCGCGCTTTGTTGTATAGCTCCAAGGATATTTCGCTCCTATTTTTAGGAAGAAAAAAGTTACATAAGCTTTAGAAAATCGCCTCTTTATATTGCCTTTTAAACATATCGCAGTTTTTTTTGTCATCCTACTGTTTTAACACTAAATTTCAAAATTTAATTCACTTTTGTAATTCCTAGATAAAATTTAACTATTGTATTTTTAATTTCAGCATGAAAATATCTTTGCCAAATCAACAAAAAAAAAAAAAAAGAAAACTTGTAATTCGAAGTTTTGTCTTTTGTACAATGATTTGTAGATTGATTTTTTATAACCTTGAAAAAGTGAAATACAAGATTGTGAGGAGATTAAATTCATTTAATGAATGAAACTTTTAAAACGATTAGTTTAAGAATTATTTGCATCCATATCTGCAATTTTTCTTAATTTCCATGACAACAAGTCAATATAATGCTAATGAAATCTTTAATTATATGAAAACAGTCATTTTTTAAATTCTTAACTTGCAAAAAATAATGCTGATAAAATAATTGGGTTTTTATCCTCTTTTGCAATTTTAGAATTTTATGTCTTTCTCATTCTTATAATGTGTTCATTTAAAAATTATGCTTTCTTAATATTCTTTTTCCAATTTTTTAGACTAAAATTTAAAATTTATGAGAATTTTATACTTTTGCTATAGGGGAAAAATTTAAGTATAAGATTTTTATTTATTTTAGATGTCTATCGTATCAACAGCGAAGCACGTAAAAGTGCTAATACTTTTTCATGAATTAAAAATTGGCATTAGTGTTAAATTGATATTCGAACATACAAATGATTGCTTACAGATGCATGAATTTATCTGATGTGGTGAGATTTAGTTCGCTGCTAGGTTTTCTTTGAATTTAGAAAGTTGAATTTCTTGTTCAAAAAAATCGTTGTGAATGATGCAAAAATTGAGTTCTGTATTTATAAATTTTACTCTGTACTGAAATGAAAATTATTCGTTACGACAAACAATGAGTGGAATGCTAAATGAAGAATTTTGCTTTCTGTATAATATACAGATATATTCTTCATTGGCGCACCAGCTACATGGTGAACCAAGTCCGTTTGTCTATTGGCATATTTCGGGACAGGAGATAAACGGCTTCTTTTTATGGGGTAGGGTTATCAGACCTACGCCCAACAGTCATATTAAAACCGGTCATATGGTTTAAAGTGGATTTCGAACCACTACAAACACCCATGACACCGCCGGGACTTGAATCCGAAATCTCTGGCACTGAGCGTCAGAGAGCTAGTCACTCGGCCATCAGGCCCTATACAGATATATTGCATATTTTGCCGTCTTTGGATTTTGTTTTTTAATTGGGAACGTCATTATGAGTCGAAATGATAAATTACGATTTTGTATTGATTTTATTAGTAATCACTGTTGGGATTGCTGCATGTCCATTTAAACTAAAGATACTCAAACCTTCTATTAATAAACGTCTTTCCGCTTCCCTTCGTGTGACCTGGTGGCCATGCTAACGCACTGGCCTTTGGTATCATAGGTTTCAGGTTCGAATCCTGGCTGTGGCATGGATGTTTGGGAGTGGTTCGGAATCCACTTTAAACTGTAGGTGCCGGCCTGTTTAGCCCTTGTGTTCACAAGATGACCGAAGAGCCACAAAACAAACCTTCCCTTCAACATGAAGAAAATAGTTCCCTACATCTATATCCTTACGAAACTAAATGTCAAAATATCTTTTCATATTTTAACTGATTTCTCTATCAATAAGAGTAATTTTAGAATTAAATATAAAAAATAAAAATATTCAGATTATGGATGTGCAAAATACTAGTTTTTTTGTTGTTGTTGTTGTCGTGTCCCTCATAGAAGGAGAGTAAATGGGTGCAGCTTCTATTCTGATGGAGCACCCGTAGGTAGAAGTCTGACTTCTGCTCCGTGACGCTCTTACAGTCATAGGAGACCGGACCTACGGCTTAAAGTGGATTTCGAACCACTACACACATCCATGGCACCGCCGGGACTCGAACCCGAAACCTGTGGCACAGAGCGCTGACACTCGGCCATTCAGACCCCACTAGTTTTGTTACTGAATATGAATCGATGTGTGTCCTTCCAAAACCATCAAATGTTTAATTTCTTTCACTTTCTCTCTACTGACGTGAATGAACCCTGATGTTAAGATCAACTTGTTGTGTAACATGATGTAACATCAGAAATGGCATACATAATACAATCTCGTTCCATCAGTTCTAATGGGGATATTTGATAGAAGCGACATTGGATAGAGCGAGATATTGGAGATCATGAATGCAAGTCGGTATAGAATTTCATCGATTATGCGTTATTTCTTATGTATCGATATGCGTTATTTCTTATGTATACATATCGGTATTGTCGTAAAAACATGCAGCAAAAAAAAAATGTAGAAAAATTGTGATATAAACTTTTTTTTTATTTCCAAGTTATAGTCTTCTTGAAGTTATGTTATTTTTATATGTTGGTTTGAATATTTCGGTTTTTTTTTTTTCTTAACCAAACACATTTTCGTTATTTACAATATTTTATTATTTTTTTTTCGCTGGGATAACTACAACAGATTAACAAAATATGTACAATTTTCGAGCGATTAATGCGACAAAATATTTTTTAGGGTATTACTCCAAGCGGGCTTTTGTTCAAATAGCAATTCTAAGAGGGAATAGATTAACCGCTCGGCCTGATGTCTGCGTTTAGCCATACATCAAAGGATTTACCATCTCCTTCAAGACCACAATAACTAAATACTAGTGCAAAGGCAGCTGGCGGCTCTTTTGTGTCCGTTTAGTGACTATGTGTGCAAGAAGGCTAAGGTTAGAATCTGCTGGTGGCGTTCGTTGCAATTACTGCCTTCAGAAACGAGAATACTTGATGGATATTGAGAGAGTGTAAAGCATCTTGCATCGATCGTCAGGCACCATGACAGGAGTTTCCAAGGCTTTCATCCATACAACACACACGTGCAGGGTAACTACCCCTAAAAAATCCTCCCGGAAGTCACTGTCTTCCCCTAAAAATCTTTGATGGGTTGTTCGTGATCTACATGAGGTTCACCGATGTTCTTTCCTCATCGTTCTAACTGGCATGGGACATACAAATCCCTAGGTACCGAGAGTGAGGGATGAAGAAAGGTTTAGTTTGCCACTCTACGGTCATCATGTGCCCACGAGGGCTAACCAAACTGGGACCTACAGTTTAAAGTGGATTCCAAACCACTAACAAACATCCGCCAGGATTCGAACCTGAAGCCTGGGGCACCAAAGGTCAGAGCGCTAGCCTCTTGACCACCAGGCCGTGGGCGACGAAAGGAACGGGGCTTGTTTTCATATTTACCATAACACACACACACACACACACACACACACACACACACACACACACACACACACACACACACACACACACACACACACACACACACACACACACACACACACTATTTATATGTTTACTTTCGGGCAACCCCAACACGCTCATCATTAGACTGTTTGTTTTTCCCTTATGATGGTTTAATTTTCAACCGCAGGGAAATCACAAAGCAACGTATTGTAGGAGGAGACTCCTATTATAGACTTCCCAGTAGGTTCGGTTGCTCGCCCTGTTTGGAAAAGTGGATTGGAAACGGTCCGATCGTAAAACTGGAGGGTGCTGTAGTGCGAATCCATCACCCTGCTCTTTGTCGGCCGCAGCTGCCGCAGGGCCAGGTGGGAGAAGAGCTCTTCAACAGCGGAAGAACACTGTTTCGTCTTGAGGATACACACAGAACGACGCCCCTATGACTCTGTCGCAAGTCGTTTCGGGGGGAAAAATTATGTCGCGATTTTTCATGCGTGCCAGTGCTTCCGATCTTTTTTTTTTTTTTTTTTTTTTTTTTTCGCTTTTAGGATCGTTTGTTTGGATGTTGAATTCTTCTGAATTGTTTGAAAGCGGTTTTTGATATTCTCTTTCGGAAGTTAAATTCTTCCGATTTTTTTTTTTTTTTTTTAAACAGTTTCTTGGTTTTCTGTTCTGTAGTTAAACTTTTCTGATTGTTTTTTAAAACAGTATTTGATCTTCTCTTCGAAAGTTAAATTCTGTCGATTTTTTTTAAAACAATTTTTGATCTTTCTCTTGGCACTTAAATTCTTCGATTTTTTTAAAAAAATAGTATTTGATATCCTTTTTCGAAAGTTAAGTTCTTCCGATTTAAAAAAACAAAACAATTTCCTGATTTTTTATTCTGAAGTTAAACTCTTCTATTTCTTAAAATAATATTTGATCTTCTCTTTCGAAGTTAAATTTTTCCGATTTTTTTAAAACATTTTTTTGATTTCTGTTCTGTTTCGGCAGTTAAATTCTTCCGATTTAAAAAAAAAAAAAAAAAAACGAGTTTAATTTCTGTTCTGATTTTTTTTAAAAGCAATATTCTGATTTTCTTTTTGAAAGTTTAATTTTCCGATTTTTAAAAATATTTTTTTGTTTTTCTGCTCGGAAATTTAATTCTTCCGATTTTTCCCTTTCTTTTATGAGGGCCTGTTGGCCGAGTGGCTAGCGCTCTGGCGCTCGGTACCACAGGTTTCGATTCAAGTCTCGGCGGTGCCAAGGTGTTTCTAGTGATTTGGAATTTTAAAAATAGTCCCTTCTGCTTATCCTTTTGCGAAAGATGACCGTAAGCGACAAACCAAACCAAACCTTTCTCTTTTTATGATCGTTTGTTTGGATGCTGAATTCTTCTGAACCGATAATTTTTTTAAAACGGTTTTTGATATCTTCTTTCGGAAGTTAAATTCTTCCGATTTAAAAAAAACAGTTTCTTGGTTTTTTTTCTGAAGTTAAACTTTTCTGATTGTTTTTAAAAAGTATTTGATATTCTCTTTTGAAGTTCCGATTAAAAAAAAAAAAAAAAATAGCTTCTTGGTTTTCTGATCTGAAATTAAACTCTTTGATATTTTTAAAAGCAATTTTCTGATTTTTCCTTTCAGAAGTTTAATATTTCCGACTTTTAAAATATTTGTTTGATTTTCTGTTCGGAAATTTAATTCTTCCGATTTAAAAAAAAAATGTTTTCTGATTTTCTGTTAAATTTTTAATTTCTTAATTTAAATAATTTAAACTTTTTAACTATTTATATAAAACTTAATTAAAGCTTATTTAAATTGAACATTTTTAAATAAGTTAAACTCTTATGATTTTTTTGAAAAAAGTTTTTGATCTTCTTTTCGTCTTTTTGATCTTCTTTCATATTCTTCCAATTTTTTTTTTAAAAACAATTTTCTGATTTTCCTTTTGGAACATTAATTTTCCGATTCTTAAAAATATTTTTTTGTTGTTCTGCTCGGAAATTTAATTCTTCCGATTTTTTAAAAATAGTCTTCTGATTCGGGAGTTAAATTCTTCCGATTTTAAGATATCAAGAGCGAAATCCTTAAAATTTGCCTCAATGTTTCTGAGATATCAATTTGTATTCCGTGTTTTAAAAATATATTTTAAAATTAAACATATAATGAGTGGCTCGGTCTCAATATTCAATTGTCACACTTTTTAATTATTTTAAAATATGAATACCGATAATTTGTTTGTGATAAATTTTTTTTATATATTGGTGCAACTGTTTTATTTAGTATATAAAAAAAAAAAAAAAAATATTGTCTGTTAATTTTTCCTTGCACGATTTTTTTGAGACCAAATAATAAATTATTCATAATAATAAAAATAAATAAAAAACCATTAATTTGTCTAGCCGTTTTATTTACTCCTATTATATATATAAAACTATTATATATATATTTACTTTCTATTATATATATACAAAAAAATTACAGTAACCATCGTTATGTGGCGCATTTTTTTATATTTTAGATATTTTTTTATGCAGATAAATATGCCCAGGGGAAGGGGGGGTCACACACTTAACACACTTGCTATTTGACTTTTTTGTTATTGTTGCTTGATATAACGATGATTTAATTCATTATTTAATGAATCATAGCTTTTAAAAGTTTTATTGTAAAATACCTCAAACGTTAACTAAAAAAGCAAGCGTCGAGGTAATAAATCCCAAAATTGCAGTGTTATTGACCTACAGAGCCACCTTATCAATTAGTGACACTCGTGAATCAAGCTCACAATAGAGTGATGAACAAAAGAAAAAAAAATCACAAATCTGAAACATTCATTTAATCATTTGCACTTTTTAAACTGTACTCACTTTTAAGAACTGACCCCAGAAAAAAAGGTCGCTAGAATTATTTGTTTTAGTGGATAGTGATATAGGCTTGACTTCTTGAATTTCGGAAATTAAGTTTAAGAATAAAAAAATGTAACTTTTTGATTTAACATTTAACTAATATATTTATCTATTTAATATATATGTATACGATATAAAAACATAACGCGTCAACACAAATTTCAAAGAACAACTGACATGGAATGAACTTGAAACACGACTATTTACACAACAAAAAAACCACAAAGTATTCGTTTCACGCAAATTTTGTAATAAAACACCATCAAAATATACGCAATACATTAACCTTGAACTCTCATATATATATATATATATATAGATAGATGATAGAGAGATTATCGATTATCTTTATCTATCTACATATATATATTTCTGAAAGTTCGTCAAAATCTGCTTCAAAATATCAACTTCTAATAAAAAGCCTCGATCAGCTAAATAAAAATAAAAAATCGAAAATGTATTAATATTCATTAATAAATTACCTATTTATGTTTTACGCCAAATTGGCGACTTTTCGTGAATTGGCAAATTTTTCATGACTGACATCATTCTTTCACTCTTCATAGTAGGCTGACGTAAAATAAATAAATAAATAAAACATACTAACTTCTGAATTATAACCACCTTAAAATTTTGTTTAATAACAAGAAACAAAATTACATTGTCATTTCATTAATAAAAAAGATGGTTTAATCTAGACCAGGGGTCTCCAAACTACGGCCCGCGGGCCAAATCCGTTCCGCCAGTGCCATCCATCCAGCCCGCGACAGTGAATAGCTTATTGTTGCTGTAATAAGTTGGATAAAAAAAACACAGAATGATAATAACTCGGTTTTATTTATTTACTAGGTAAAGCTTAATGACAAGCATAATACGCAGAAATTTTAACTTAAGTATAACAACTAACAAATAATTGAAATGAATCCCATTAACATTATAAATTAGTGAACATCCCACTATTACCCTCGGTAGTTATACCTACCTATTTCCACTTTTAACCAATAGATGTCGTCAAGTGTTACGGTCTAGTGAATCGATACTCACAATAGTAATTGAACCAGCGAATTTAGCAAGCGTATGCTCGCTCAGAGCGCGTACTGGCGACTGGTCTAGAAATTATAGATAATGGTAGACAAATTAAAACGGTTTTGGCCCTTACTGGTTAGGGCCATACTGAGTAAACCGTATGGCCCTAAGGCTGGAAAGTGTGGAGACCCCTGATCTAGACTTTCGAAAAGATAGACCAAGGTTGCAATCTGAAGTATACTGCGGATTCTTTTACCGTTGTTCAATGCAAGGAATTCTTACTTTTCCGTCTCCAAATGTTCGGAAATAGCGAAGAAGCTATAGGGAAGAGTTTTAGAGGGGTGAATATAGTAGGGTGGTAAAAAGAAAGTATGTATAGGGTAGCACTTTTCGATGAAATACTGGTTTATATTGTTAAATTTGCATTGGAACCCAAGAAAATATATAGTCTTGCCAGTCACTAATTGACGATTCGAAATCGAACATCAAAGAGAAAACATGAAACAATTAATGTGAGGGACCTGAATAGCCGAGTGGCTAGCGCTCGGCACTCGGTACCACAGGTTTCGGGTTCGAGTCCCGGCGGTGCCATGGATGTAGTGGTTTGGAATCCACTTTAAACCGTAGGTCCCGGTCTAACAGGATCGTAGAGCGTTGCGGTGGTATTGTTACTCCGCGACCTTAGCTTATCTTCAAGCTGTACACACATCTCCTGGGTAGTGCTAAGTGAGTAACGTCGGTGCAGTGCTTGTCTTAAAGCATCAAAGACAATTGTCTAAGTATTTGACAACTGCATTAGAATAATAAAAAAAAAAAAACAATAAACGTTAATTTTCCATTTATCGGCAGATTTCATTAAGATGCAGCTTGAGTTCATATTTGCACTAGCAAACAAAAAAAACATTCCATTGCGATATGAAAATTTGAATAGGTTTATTGTGTGATGAATGTTCAAGATCCACGCATCATACAAGATTTTTACAATTAGATCGAAGCATCACATTTCACTCAATGTTTCTCTAGTCCAAGTTTTCAATGAACTCTACAATTAATTTCCACATAAAGTTTCATAAAACTACTTTAGGTTCGCATAACAAATTTCAGTTGAATTTCTTTTGAAAGATCTCAAAATCTGCAAACAGTTCCTCGCTATTTAATTTTACGGTAGCGATTTAAATCTTTCTTTCTACTATTAATTTACGTCAAGAAAATGAAGAATCATTGGTGAAATTTGACATTTCTGGGTTTTATTGAAAAAGTGCATTGTCAGTCTTAAAGACATTTCACCCACCCTTTGGAAAAGAAGGAATATTTTAAAGATTCCGTCATCTATGATAAGGAAAGGAAATTTTTTAAATTCGATCTTCTAATGAATGGCTGAAACACCTAAGGAGGCGAGTTTTTCTGGAAAGCAGATCTCCTTAAATGGCATATAACTTAACTGTTTTATAGAAAATATATTACAATTTATATTACAAAATATACTGCTTTTGTAATATTTTTAGCCATTTTTAATTTTTTTTTTTTTAAAACCTTAACTATAGAGTAATAATAGAGCACGATTGCCAATTTGGAGCAAGCATAATCCTCATATGACGTGACTTCTCCTCATGCACGTCACGGACTTTTGTTTTGTAGTGTAACATATGCAATGGTAATTTGACGATTTTTTGGCAACAATCTTTACTGCTGGCTATTACTAACTGTGTTGTTAGCCGGAAGGGATAAAATGTCTACTGTCATGCAACGATGCAAGTTGTAAATTTAATTTTTCAAAATATTTGGTGTTTATATTTTATTTTATATTAAAAAATAATTACGAAACGAATATTTTATTTCGCAATTATTTTTTGAGGGGGATTTATCAATAGAATATAAATACCAAATATCGCATAACTATACGAAATTTTTGTATGTTTTATTACATTTCATTCAAACTTATTAGAGTTATGAACAAAATAACATTTCTTGTATCTATTTATTAGTAATGGGTATTTAAATGTATCACTTGTAAAGAAGAGTTTCAGGTATCTCTCGGAATTTTCAGAATCGCTTCGTAATATTTTACGTTTTCTAAATAAATAGCAAGGAAAAAGAAGCCATGGGGCATTTTTAAAATTTTTTATAATTTAATAAAATTTTACATTTAATAATTAATTTTATATTTATTATGCTTTTTAAAATTTTTTAAAATTTTTTAAAAAATTGAACTAAAATTTTTTTAGCCACAGGCAATTTTCGTGCTATAGTTGGCGATACAGCGCCAACTATAGTACGAGAAGAACGGGACATTCTAACCCCAACTTTCTGTTCCTTCAGAATAGGGGACGCACTCTATGTTATTACTACGTTATGGCTTTAACCTATTTGAATTTTTTTTTTTTTTTTATGGATTGCTAATTCTATTTATACATTATAAAATACTTAATCAATGCACTGTGAGCTGGCGCATTCAGTGTTTTCGGTTTCACTCACTAAATCTGTATTCACATCAAATAAGCTGCTAAATCTAACAAAGAAAACCAGTATTCTATCCATTACATTTTCTGTAGCACTTGTTTGCGAAACTGCAAGAATTAAAAAAATTATTTTTAGTATACATTATTAAAACTGATCGCTTAACGCATTGGTGTGAATCTAGCTTACGATCTCAGTATATATTGTTGTTGCAAGATAAAACTCCTTATTTCTTACCACATGTCAAAAATTGAATGGCATGATAACTTGAGGAGCAAATATGTAGCAGATTCATCGTTATCCAGGACGCTTTCTATACTACATTCTCTCTTGCTACTACATTAGAAGCTAAATGCCCCAGCGGTTCGTATCTTTTCTTCTTAAATCTGAAACCATTGAAATGCATCCGGCCTCAGAGTTAGAAACAATCTTTTTCAGTCAGGAGTTTCTTCATTCGACTCAAAGGAGTGGTCTTTTGAGTTTAGGGAATAGCCAGAAATCGCACGGTGTGAATGCGGTGTTTGTGGTCACGAAGAATCAATGCACTCTGAGCTTGCGCATTCAGTGTTTTCGGTACCAATCGAGATTTAAAGCGTTTGAGGCCCAAAAGGGAATGGACCGATCCTTTTGAAATTCCAACATCATCTTCCTTTCTCTGCCTTCTTTGAACTGTTTATACCACTTCTAAACATTTCTTACCGGTATGGGAATGCTCACCGAATGCCTTCTGCAACATTCTATACGTTTCCGCAAACAAAATGTAATGCAAGTTCTTTGTTCAATGAATTCAGACATTTCAAAAATATCCGGAATCAGTTTTAGCGTCTCACAAAGCCAAGCGTAACTCAAACACTCATGAATATTTTGACGTTAAATTTCACACAGATGTCAAGGACAGTGCCAACAACCTAAAAAAATCCATAAGCCCCGTGAATTTTAAATTGAAAATTTTTTTTACTTTTTGGACGCAGTAGTATATGTATTCTTCTTCATTAGCTCAACAGCCCTATGTTGGGCCGTCTGCCTTACTCTCAGATTTTGTGACAGGAGATATTTTCTTTTTACGGGGTAAGGTTGTCAGCCCTACGCCCAATGTTTTGCAATCATATTAGTTTGGCTATCTCTCTTTGGCCCTCAGCACCACAGGTTTCGGGTTCGAATCCCGGAGGTGCTATGGAAGTTCGTAGTTGTTCAGAATCCACTTTAAGCCATAGATGAGGTTTTAAGCCATGTAGATTGATATGATGATTGTAGAACGTCACTGAGCCCAATCAGACTTCTCACCCACGTCATTCCCGAACTGTAAAAGGTCAACTCAACTCTAGGCACAGTGATGTGGTGTGTTGTTGTTGTAGTAGTAGTCATGTTATACCTGGACTAATGGTTTAAAATTTATTATTATTCTATGAAATTTTATTATTTTAATGTAATTTTAAAAAAGCTCATACAATTAAATTTCTTTTATTGTTTTGTTTGAAAAACAAACTTAAAGAAAAATGTTTTTTCCCCCTAAATAAAAACTACATAGTTTTAGTATTTTAAATAAGAATACTGATCGACTTAATTTTAATTAACTAATGAATTATTTCACTTGAGTTATTTGAATAATTTCGCTCCAATTATTTCTCGCGATGAAATTGAGCTTTTTCTGCCGAGTTAAATATTTAAACCTTTTTCTCCTTTTTCATCCAAATAATGGGAAAAAAAAAGGCAGTTTGCATCAAATTAGCTTATTTTTATCGATTTCTTTCTTTCTTCTTTTTTTATTCCTTCTTTTACTATTCGAAAATATTTTTTAAAATCCCTCTTTTTGCATTAGAATATTTAAAATATCGACATCTTAATTACTTATTTTCTTTTTGATATAATAAAAAAGGATTTTGAATTCGTTCTGATTTTAAAAATTCAAAGCTAGCATCCATTTTTAAATTGCAGAATTTTAATTCTTTGTTTCTAAAGGAAAAAAAAAATTATATTTTATTGAATTAAAAAGAAAAAAAAAAAAAAAATAAGAGAAAGAAATTGACGTAGTGAATTTGAGATTTTATCTGGAAAATTTTGTTTAAAAAATGTAGTTGTAAGAAATAGAATAATTTTTTTTATCCATTTCTTATGTGTTAGCTGGATATCTAGTGCTGACTACCTCTGTAAGAAAAAAATAAGTATTTGCTTGTTTATATTGTTTTTTTTTTTAAAAACATTTTTAAGACATTTGTTTATTTCTATGAATTATTTAATTTTATTTGGTATAAATATACATACACAAATAAAAGAAAGTTTGTAGAGGTTGTCAACGATATTTGTTTTCTTCTTTTCCTTAATAGTTAGAGGGGCGTGGGTGAAAGTAGGAGTGGGCTTCATGTAGTGCACGGACAGTCCATCTATGGTTGAAGGGAGGACAGTGTTTTGCGGTAGGACTTTTAAGGGAGAACTGCTTCATATTTGCTTGTCGTATGGGAGAACCCGGAACAACTCACGCGAGGCAAAACGATGCTTTATGTAAAAATTTATCGAATCTTAACTTTTGTCACAATATTCATCGAATCTTCACTTTTGTCACAATCTTCATCGAATCCTCACTTTAAACTGTAGGCCCCTGTCTGTTTAGCCCTCGGGCGCACAAGATGACCGTAGAGCGACAAACCAAACCAAACCAATAATCGAATCTTCACTTTTGTCACAATCTTAATCGAATCTTTACTTGTCACAGTCTTCATCGAGCGCCCTCATTTCTGTATGCAATGACTTTTTCTTTTTCCACACCTCACCCCCTTACCTTGGGCTGTGTACCACCCTGCCAGGTAGAAAGGAGAGTGGAACTGAGAGAGATTGTCTTCGTGTATACAACGAACAGCCCAACTACGGGGGACGGGCAGTTCCTTCCTGCTGGACTTTTACGGGTATCTGAACAGCATTTGCTTGTTGTATGATTAAAGATGCGGAAAATTGTCCCAATCAACATTAAGATTCCTTGTTTCTGCAAGCAAGCACTGCTACAATGGTGCCACCGGATTCGAAAGACCTCCACCACGGTAGCTGACCTCACAAGTCGTGCTCAATGATACTGCCATCCAGATTATTTCACAAATAAAAAAAAACTTTATAAATAAATAAATAAGCATAGCTTATAAATGCACCGATATACATATTTTTGTTGTAATTTGTAGTTTTTTTTTTTTTCAATTCCTACTATTCGTTCACACACTCCCTATATATATCTTGTTCAAATTTTCTATCGTTCATAAATCACTTTTTATTCATCCACTCGAGTTCAAATGCATTTTTTAAATTTGAAGTGGATGACACCGGATGTTAATGCAGTTTTTTCAAATAGTAATTCATTCATTAAATTTAATTAATTTTAGTTTTTTAGATTTAAGTTGCATGTATCTAATAATAGATGGCACCAGATGTAAGAGAAAAATTTCAGTTTTATTTATAAAGGACTTTTCTGCAATAGAGTCAAAAAAGTAGGAATAGACTTACAATTTTTTTTATATTACATGTATTGTTAAAAAATTTGCCAAAAATAGATCGAAAAGTGTATTTTTTGACTCACCTGACTACCCATTTCTTAAAGAATATAAAAAACATATCGCATTGATTTGACTATATGGATTCATAAATCCTTTATCTATTTTGTAAAAAGAAGGATACAATTCTAAAGTAAAGCTGAGTGACAGCCAATGGAGTCATTTGCAGCGAAAATATAGAGAAAAAAGTATAACTTTTTAAACAAAAATTCCAATAACTCAATTCTCTATGAATATATTGAAAACCTTTGAATTTAATGCATATATAACAACATTCAAAACACACAGTTTGTTTTATATCAAAAATAAATTTTTAAATGCATATTTAAAGTGTTTAGAATATTAATCTGGGAAATAATTATTATTAATCACAATTAACCAAAATTTGCATTGAAATGTAATAACTAACTTACTAATAGATAAAATCTTATTACAAAAAAAATAACAGTTAAATTTATAGATTATCAATAAAATAGTGTATTTTTTAGAATTTTTAATCTAATGTGTAATCCAATTAGAATTATTTAGAAATATTCTGCATAGACTTTCATTTTTACAGTAGAAAAATAGAAAAAAAAAAAATCTCTTCTTGAATAAATAGCTTTCTTTTGAAAGAAATCAGCGTACAAATTGCGAATTCCTCATAACACAATGGGTAATTATTCGCTATTTTGAAATTTATAACAACTTTTTTTTTGTTCACAGCAAAATTCTGCCGTCCAAATGAACAAAGGAAAGCATGGAGATTGATTAGATGAAAAATGGTTCATTTTCATGTTTTATTGTTTTATTTTTTTTTTTTTGTTGTAAAATTTTTTTTTCCAGCACATGCTGAATCATTGGACAAACACAATGATTGTGTGGTGTGTTTCAGTCTGAAGGAAGAAATTTTTTTGTTTTTAATTTTGTGAAATCTGTGAGAGAAAACTATTTCTTTACTTTAAAGAATGTTAATAAAATTATAGTTTTAAAAAAACTAAAATACACGCTTTTAGAGAGAGTCAACATCAATCGTTATAATTTTTCACTAGTTTCATTCCGAAATGCAGAGTTAAATGTCACACAAAGCACCCCTACGCTTTTAGAACAGTGACATTCATTTTCTCGTCAGTTTATTCTTATGTTAACAATTATTTTTTACTTTTTAGTTTGATTAACTCTAAAAGCGTGTTTCTTAATGTTTTTAAACTATAATATTTAAATGAGGTCCCGGTACGGAGGACCGGAACTATAGTTCTTACAATAATTTAATTGTGAGTAAAACAAAGGCTAAATGCGAATAGGTTGAGCCAGCCAGTATACGAACAGGGAATCTCCTGATCCGTAGTCAGGCGCGTTGTGCCACTGTCCCACGTAGGTTTGAATGTCTTGGGTACTTTCATTCTACATGGGTTAAGTTGCTCTTCATAAGTTAAAATAAAATCACCAATCCTGGCGATCCTAATCATGATGAGATAATAAACTTATCAAAATATTTTAGTGTCGTCGGTCCAACAGCGTAGTCTACAACGTTTAAATGAAATCTGATCGCTTAAATTGGGGCAAAATCGAGCCCAAAGAGTCAATCCCAAAAACAAACATACAGGTGAAATTAATAAAAGCGTATTAAACATACTTCATAAAGATAAGGGCAAATGAAAATGTGAACTGCGTAGGAAAACGATGGAATATATTATTTTTATGCTATGAAATATTTTCATTTTAAAATGGATCTACGGTTTAAAGTGGATTCCGAACCGCTACCAACATCCCACGACACCGTCGGACTCGAACTCGAAATCTGTCGCACAGAGCTCTAGAGAGCTAGTCACTCGGCCATCAGGGCCCAAACAATAAATTAACGCCGCCGGGTGGGCGATTTTAAAATTTAT
Organism: Caerostris extrusa; assembly: GCA_021605095.1. NCBI lineage: Eukaryota > Metazoa > Arthropoda > Arachnida > Araneae > Araneidae > Caerostris > Caerostris extrusa. Next base: position 38,200 of record BPLR01012399.1, read on the forward strand.
AACAACTCATGTTTTTGTTCGCCCCAAAATTCTGTTGTTGTTTCTTATCCCACTCGGTAGATATCTAATCTAGACCAAGCCCACGAACCCGTATGGACTCATGGTTGAAGGGGAAGGAAGCGACTTCTGTTGTGAAGGAGCACCCGTAGGTAGAAGTCTGACTTTTGCTCCGTGACGCTCTACAGTCATAGGAGACAGGGACTTACGGCTTAAAGTGGATTCCGAACCGCTAAAAGCATCCATGGCACCGCCGGGACTCGAACCCGAAACCTGGGGCACCGAATAAAGTCACTCGGCCATTCAGCCCCCCTCCCAATTCTTCCGTCCAAATGCACAAAGGCTGCATGGAGATAGATTAGATAAAAAATGGTTCATTTTTATGTCTGAATCATTGAACAAGCACAATGATTGTGTGCTGTGTTTCAGTCTGAAGGAAGTAAATCTTATTTTTCAATTCCTACTGTTAGTTGAAGTTTTATTACTACTGTACTCCCTATATGTATTTAATATATCTTGTTCAAATTTTCAATCGCTTATAAAATACTTTTTATTCATCCACTCAAGTTCAAATGCATTTTTTTTAACTTGTAGTGGACGACACTGGATGTTAATACAGTTTTTTCAAATATTTTTTTTTTTGTTGTTGTTCTAATGCAGCTGGCAAACACTTAGACATGGACGATTCCGAACCACTACAAACATCCATGGCACCGCAGGGACTCGAACCCGAAACCTGTGGTACCGAGCGCCAGTGCCACTCGGCCATTCAGGCCCCGTTTTTCAAATATAAAATATATTAAATTAATTAAATTAAATTAATTAATTTATATTAAATTAATTTATTAAATTAATTAATTAAATATTAAATTAATTTATTAAATTAATTTATATTAATTAATTCATCAAATTAATTTAATTTATTAAATTAATATAATTATTTTTAAATTAATATTATTATAATTATTTTAAATATTTATATTAAATTTAATTAATTAATTTTAGTTTTATATGGGAGAAAAAAATTCTCTTCTATAAGTTTTTAGCAGGATATAAATTTAAGAGTAAATACCGTCAGTGGCGAAGCGTGTAGATTGCTGGAAAAAAAAAATTTCTTTTTTAATTCTGGGTTCTAGTCTTAGTCAAGGAGGGAACAAAATGGAAAATGGAACGTGTGAATAAATGAGTGAGAGAGATGGAAAGTGTGTGTGAGAAAGAGAGAATTTTTTTCTAACTTAAAAAATGAATGAAAATTATTTATAAAAAGACTTTCTGCAATAGAGTGAAAAAAAAAGTAGAAATTGACTTTAAAATTTTTTCCCTATATTACTTGTTTTTTTTTTTTTTTTTTTTTTTAATTTGTAAAATCTGTGAGAGAAAACCATTTCTTTACTTTAAAGAATGTTAATAAAAATACTTCATAAAGATAAGCAAATGGAAATGCGAACTGCGTAGGAGAACGATCGAACATATGATTTTTTATGCTATAAAATGTTTTCATTTTCAACTGTCATCACTCCACTGAACATCGACAGAGGTGGTGATGTAACGACAGTTCATGCCTGACGTTCCATAAAGATAAAGTTTAATAAACAAATAACATTAAAAAAACTCGAGTGCATTAATTTTATTTAAAATCCTGTTTGACTCTAGGTTTCTTCTTCTTTTTTTTTCAATAGAGGAAACTTAGGAGGAAAAGTTTCCATTTTTATCTGTTGGAATGCCTGATAAATGATGTTATGATTGCCGGAACGATTTTCTTCCCGTAGATCGATTCTTTTATCTGGGTCTTGATTTAAAAATCGTCCCGTTCTCTCCCCATGGGGAAGTCAAATATGTCCACCCTGTGGTAATGCGAAGCGTTTTGGAGATGATTGATATCGTTTGCTTTGCCCAAGAACACATTTCGGTGGAATAACTTGAGGTTTTATGAGAAATGGGATGTTCTCTTGGGTGGGTAAGGAACTAATCGGTTTATTTCGTAACAGAAATTAACAATGTTCGACGTTTAAAGAACAGTTTTTAAAAACTTTTTGTTCCAGTGACAGTGCTGTCTTAGCAAGATTCTCTAGTTCTAAGAAAACAATATGATAATATTAAGAATTTTCTATATGAGCCTATACGGGATGATTCCATTGTGTAATGGATAAGATTTTTTAATAATTTATTTTCTGCATGTATATACCATTGTATTGGCAATTAATTTCCTTTCGTTGCTTTTTTTTTTTTTTTCAAATTTTTTTTTTTTTTTTTTTTTTGCGTTAAGGCAAATCTAAATATTATTCAAGGTAAAATCATAAACTAGACAAATATTCCACAATAGCAAAGTCTTTAAACTTTTTATATTGTAGGATCTCTAAGTATGAATTTTTATCACTTCTTAATAAATGAAAGCATGTGCCTTTACAATAGGCTGTTTTTAATCCGGCACCACTCTCATGGCAGATTTTATCGGGTATCATCATCACCAGTGACTACGGTGGGCCAAGTCCGTCTGCCTACTGGCAGATTCCGAAACATGAGATGTTTTGTTTTTACGGGATAGGTTTGTCAGCCCTACGATAAACGCTCTACAGTCGTATTAGTCAGGGACCTATGGTTTAAAGTAGATTCCGAACCACTACCAACATCTATGCCACCGCGGACTCGAAAGCGAAACTAGTCGCACCGAGCGCCAGTCGTTTGGCCCCCAAAATACAAATTAACGCACCCAGGTGGGCTCGAACCACCAACCTTTTGGTTAACAGACGAACCCCTAGCCAATTGCGCCACGGAGGCTTTAACGGGTATGCTCTAGATAAATCACTCCAAATCAGCGATTTTACCGGATTATCGAGTTCAGTAGAGTTTTAACGGGAATACTGTAAAACAAAGGTCTTCAAACGTTTTAGCCTAATGGCTACACTGACTCTTAAGTGCCGTAGGCCAAGACGTAGCTAGTTGCATACCAACATACTGTAGTTTTGAATTAAGTGCAATTTTCATTTTGGAATTATCCTGCAAGATGAAGAATCTACGACACTCAGAGTAAACGATATTCCAAAAATATAATAATTCTATTGCTTGAAAAAAATCGACACTTAGAGTAGCTCTGTTTGACCGTTGATGAATCTACAGATAATTTAAGTTTGGTGTGTCGCTCTGTTGTCATTTTGTTCACACTTTGGGCTAATTAGACCGGGACCTACAGCTTAACGTGGATTCCGAACCACTCACCAACATCCATGCCACCGCCAGGATTAACTTGAAGCCTGTGGTATTAAAGACCAGAGCACTCGCCAATTGGTCATTGGGCCACTTACAGATATTTTAGATACTGCTCTGGTGTTACTTTTTAGTCGAGGGATACATATTATAAAGTGTATGTAGAGCTTCTTGACATTCAAAGCATGACTAATGGAAAAAATATTTGTTAAAGGAGCTGAAAATGCTGTTCAGAAAAACAAGCTTCAATGGAAAAGATTGAAGTGCATCATTAATGATGGTAGCCGAAACATGCATGGAAAAAAATTAAGGTGTCGTTGGTCTCGTACCAAAAAATGAAAGTGGTTCAGAACCCTTAATCGTACGTTGAATCATTCATCAACAATCTTTGTACAGAAAATGCTTTGCTTTATTAGTAGTTTTAAAGCTACTCTTGTCAACTGTTCATTAAATCAGATCACATGCGTTAAATACTTGTCGATTCCGGGAGTTTATCGAAGATTTTAGAGAAAATGACTTACCACATTATGAAGCAGTACAATGGCTTCGCTGTGGAATTCTAACATGATTCTTTGACCTCCTAGCAATAATATAATCGTTCTTTGGCTGAGTAACAGAACAATGAGTGATTATAGAAGTTATCGTTTTATACCTATTTAAACTAAACATATGAATAATCTTATTTTAAAATTACTTGGGGAAAAAAAAAAAAAAGCTTCTGCTTGATTTATATGCTCATCTTAAGTTTTTTCGACAAACAATTGTTTGTTTTAATCACACTTAATCATAAAAATATTTACACATTTAATGCATACCAAACATTCAGTCAGCAGGTTCCATTTCCGGTAGAGTTTGCAATTGTAGCTTTGGTATCTGTAAAAATAAATTTTAAGTCCGGTTTTTCAGATTTTGATGCAATTGCAAACGACATCAAGATTTTTCAAAATCCTTTTAACGTCAACATAGAAATCCTTGCCCCAGAACTTCAAATCGAAATTGATTTGCAGTGTAGCGGTATTTTTAAAGAAAAATATTTAAACTCATCATTTCTGGAATTTTTAAGAGTCTTCCACTCACGCAATTTAATCAGCTACATAAATTTGGCCGTGGGTTTTTCCCTTCCCCCCCCCCCTCCCCCGTTTTCGTAACTACTTATCTGTGCGAAAAATATTCACCAAAATGAAATATACAAAAATATTTACAGATCTGCGTTAAATGAGAAGCAATTGAAATCGTTACTGATAATTTTCACTAGTATACTTGGCCCAACATCATCAGTGGCGCAATAGCCCCATAATGGACCAGTGGGCCAAGAACGTCTGGCCTGCAGATTTCGAAACGGATGTTTTTTTTCTTTTTACAGGGTAGGGTTGTCAGTCCTACGCCCAACGCTCTACAGTCATATGAGACCGGGACTTACGGTTTAAAGTGAATTCCAAACCAAGTGGATTCCTTACATTGGGAATTTTACAGTAGACCACCGATTACGCAGGGAAAACTGGTCAGCCGCCAAGTTGGACGGATTCAAACAGAGAGGCGTAATAGGAGAGAAAGATAATTTCGGAGGGGATTTAGTTACAACAATACTAATTTTTAATTTTTCATAATTAATATTTTTAAATTACATAATACCGAAAGAGAAATTTGGTGGAAACAATTTCATTTCTAAACTTTTTTTTTTCGGAACTGCTTTGTACCGCGTATATCTGACTAGCTCCTCCACCAAATAATCGATTTGTCCGTTTTCGTATTTAAAGCGGATGTTTATCTTTCCACACAGCCGGTGGTCGAACTATACCTGTATAATTTCTTTTACCGCAGCGGTTCTCAGCGCCTGTCTTCCTATATAAACGTGGTGGAACTGATTTGTGAGTGAAAATATTATTGGAAAGTCGCCAAAAAAAGTTATGGTGGAAGTTACCAAAAAAGTTAATTTCGGAGGGGTTTTAATTTTTAATAAAAAAATTTAAATAACATAATACTACTACTACTACTACCACACCACACCACACCACACCACTCCACTCCACTCCACTCCACTCCACACCACACCACACAACATCACTGTGCCTAGAGTTGAGTTTCCCCTTTACAGTTTGGGAACGATGTGGGTAAGAAGTTTGATTGAGCCCAATCAGATTCTACGGTCATAAGAGACCGAGACCTACGGCTTAAAGTGGATTCCGAACCACTACAAGTATCGATGGCACCGCCGAGACTCGAATCCGAAACCTGTGGTACTGAGCACCACAGCGCTAGCCATTCGGCCATCAGGGACCATAAAATTACATAATAACAAAGTACGGAAAAAAAAAACCCTTCTCACTAACAATTAAACTTTTTTTCTCTTAAAATGGTTTCGCACTGAGCGTATCTGACCATCATCCCTAACAAGTAAGCGTTTCTTCTTTTTTCGTCTTTAAATCGGATGTTTATCTTCACATGTATCCTGTGGTCCGATTTGTGATTTGGTTCGTCGCACTACGGCCATTTGTGCACACGAGGGATAAACAGCCTGAAGTCTAAAGTGGATTCCCAATTCCTAACAAGCACACCGCCAGGATTCAAACCTGAAGCATCAAGGCTAGAGCACTAGTCACTTGGAAACCAAGCCGCCCACTCGTCACATTATAGTAAATTGATGAGTTACGCGTGAATAAATTTCACAACATGTAGTCAAATCTAGTGCTAAATTGATGGGACTTTTGAATCACATTTTATATGATTGTAAAAAAAATGCTCCTTTTATTATCATGTGTGAACATGATGTTGTCCTTGTTAGGGGTCCGTGACGTTATTCGAAAAGGAGGGCCAAGCAAATAAAAAACTTTGGAAAAAATTTCAAATTTTGGAAAATGGTACTTTGGGCCCCTTAACTTTTGAAATGCTTTATGAATAACGTTAGTCTTAAGGAATTTTCTGGAGAATTTGGCTTTTGTTTGGCGTGTTTTGTAGCATGGGTTTGAAGCACTATCTTGTACTCGTAGTGCGTTAATCAATTCCTTCTTCTTGAAGTTTCATATTTATCACTTTTTGGCATTTTCCTATGCCTATTGAGCTGTATAGTGCTTCTTATTGTATTTGGAAATACTTCATCCTTCATTTAAAACGACATTGATCGTACTTTTGTATATTCTTTTAGAGATTCTTGAAAAATTCATTCTTCATGAAGTTATAGATCTATTCAACATTGGCCAAATTCAATAGCCACAAACATATAGCATTCTTGTAGTATTCCAATCAATTGCTATATATATCTCGTGCATTATTAAACATTGGCATATTCCTGAGTTTATTCATCCGTTCTCGAATGTTCACGTTTGCCGAGAAGATTTCAGTTTTTTTTAAATATAATTATTTTTTTTTTATTTTATCCACGAATGAATTGTGGTATCCAATTTTAATAAGCAGTTCTCCTTCAGGAATATCTTCTATTCAATAGAAAATATGATTAATGATTTAATGAAAAATATGATTTAATTAAAAATAAACAAGTAATAAAAAAACATTTTTAAAGTCAAATTCTACTTTTTTTTTTCACTCTATTGCAGAAAAGTCCTTTACAAATAAAGTTGAAATTTTTCCTCTTACTTCTGGCGCGATCTATTATTAGATGCATGCAACTTAAATCTAAAAAAAAAACTAAAATTTAGTTAATTAAATTTAATGAATGAATTAATATTTGAAAAACTGTATTATCATCCAGTGTCATCCACTAAAGGTTCAAAAAAATGTATTTGAACTTGAGTGGATGAATAAAAAGGATTGGAAAGTATTTTATGAAGGATTGAACAAGATATATATAGGGAGAGTGTGAGCTAATAGAAGCAATTGAAAAAAAAAAGGGCTTAAAAGATTGCAAAATAAGTAAACGAAAATAAAAAAATAAAATAACGTTAAAATTTGCTGGTCTTCTGTCGAACTTATTCGATGTTGTATATATATATATATATATATATATATATACTACTATCAGGATTATTATATGGATTGTGCAATAAGAGTTACTATATTCATTGAGCAATAAGGATTATTATACGGATTGAAGATTATTACATTGATTGATTGATTTGTCGATCTATGGTCATCTTGTGCACACGAGGGCTAAACTGACCGGGACCTACAGTTTAAAGTGGATTTCGAACCACTCACAAATTATTCATGCAATGTCAAGATTCGAACCTGAAGCCTGTCGTACCCAAAGGTGAGAATCCTAGCCAATTGGCCATCCCACTATAATAAATTAGGCGAGCCTTATCATATGTTCTATTCAATAGAAAATATGATTAGTACAATAAATAATAAGAGCGGAAAGTTTTAAGCGAAAAAAATCTTGCGAACTTGTCCATCAGCTTGTTTTAATTATGTGTGTTGAATGAAGGATTTTAATTCTTCAAATGTTTCATGGAAAAAAAAAAGCGCTTGAAGAGATTGTAAAATAAGTAAATGAAAAACAATAACAAAATAATAATAACGTTAAAACTTTTCTGAATTAACCTGGTCTTCCGTCGACCTTATCCGATGTTATATATATTTATGTATAAAGATGTCCCGTTACAAATCGGGAGGAGGAGTGAGCGAATCTTTCCATCATCGGAAACAACGACAAACAGTGGAAGTCGCTTTAAAATTTATCCCCTGCCCTTGAGAAAGGGGGAAAGGAGCGTTCTTCGAATAAAAGAGCTGTTTCTTCCAATCTTCCTTCTGTCGGGTCGGTGATTCTTTATGGATGAGTCCAATGGTGCCCGAAAAAAGCGGAACTCTTTCCCCGGGAGGACTCTTATTACGGGAAGAGTGATTCGACAGCAGTTTATTTGTACGAGATCTATTTCGATCCTAGAACTCTCGCTCGAGTGAAATATTGATACGGAGGTTTGAAAGTCTACGAAGTGCCGACTGTTTGTTTTCAAGTGGATGCAGCATATAGATGTACTCACAAGGTCAGGCTTATCAAGAGCACAAGCCTCATGCATAATACTTCTCCTGTTTACTTGGAAAAATTTAATTAACACTTTCTGTTGAACAAATAAGGAAATGCATTATTAGAACTTGGAAAAAGGCAGTTTTAATGTAATGCTAGGGTTAGATTACAACCCCACATATTTTAAATAAATAACACCTACGGAGATTGGTTTGGTTTGCCGTTCTACTGTTATCTTGTGCACACTTTATGCTAAGCAGATCGGGACCTACAGTTTTACGTGGATTCCAAACCACTCACAAACATCTAAGACACCGTTAGGATTCGAGCCTAAAGCATGAGGTATCAAAATGTAGATTTCTAGTCACTTGGACACAGGCCGCCCTCTCAACAGACTATAGTAAATTGATGAGTTACGCGAGCATAAATTTTTATAACATTTGGTCAGGGTCGAGTGTTAAATTGATGGGTCTTTTGAATTACACGTTATGTTATTGTTGTTCTAATGCAGCTGGCAATACAGAGACATTTAATCTTTATACTGTAAGCAAGGGCTTTAACAGTGTTGAAAGCCCTTGTTACTCATTTAGCACTACCTAAGGGGCACGTGTAGCTTGAAGATATGCTGCGGACGCGAGTAACACTACCCACACGTTGGATGATTGTAAAAAAAAAATTTTTTTCGTTTTATTGAGCTATTTTATTCTGTAGGCAATGCTAAAGCCAGTTTTTATCAGCAGTTTTTAATTAAAAAATTTTCTATTCAGTGGAAAATATGATTAGTATAATAAATAATAAGGCGAAAAGTTTTAAGCGAAGAAAAATACATTTGAACTTGCCTGTCAGCTTGTTTAATTATATGTATTGAAAGATAGATTTTATTTCTTCACATGTTTCAGAGTAAAGAAAAAAAAAAAGCGCTTAAAAAGATTGCAAAATAAGTGAATGAAAAACAAAAAATAATAATAACGTTAAAACTTTGCCGATTTCTCCTGGTCTTCCGTCGAACATATCCGATGTTATATATATATATATATATATATATATATATATATATATATATATATATATATATAATGTGTGTGTGTTTGTATGCATGTATAAAAAGATGTCCCGTTACAGATCGTGTTCGAGCGGAACGGAAGAGGAGTGACAGAATCATCGGAAACAAGGACAAACAGCGGAAGTTGCTTTAAAAATGTATCCTCTTCTAGGAGGAGGGGGTGTTCTTAGAATAAAAGAAGCGCCCTGTCCCAGATTGACTCTGTCGGGTCGGTGATTCTTTATTGATGAGTCCAATGGTGTCCGAAAAATGTGAAACCCTTTCCCCGGGAGGACCCTTATTACGCGAAGAGTGATTCGACAGCAGTTTATTTGCAGGAGATCTATTTCGGCTCCAGAACTTCTCGCTCTAGTGAAATATTGATACGGAGGATTGAAAGTCTACGAAGTGCAGACTGTTTTTTTTTTTTTTTTTTTTTTTTTTTTTTGATGCATATAGATGTACTACAAGGTGAGCTACAATCATGAGTACGAGCCGCATGCATAATACTTATCCTATTTAATCGAAGAAATATACATCGGAACTTGCCTATCAGCTTGTTTTAATTATGTGTATTAAATGAAGGATTTCAATTCTTCAAATGTTTCTTGGAGTAAAAAAAAAAAAAAAGCGCTTTAAAAAAGATTGCAAAATAAGTAAACGAAAACCAAAAAATAATAATAACGTTAAAAATTTGCTGATTTCTCCTGGTCTTCCGTCGAACATATTCGATGTTATATATGTATAAAAGATGTCCCGCTACAAATCGTCTTCGAGCGGAACGGAGGAGGAGTGAGCGAATCTTACCATCATCGGAAACAACGACAAACAGCGGAAGTCGCTTTAAAAATTTATCCCCTGACCTGAGGGGGAGAGGGGGGCGTTCTTCGAATGAAAGAGCGCCCTCTTCCAGATTGGCTCTGTCGAGTAAGGTGATTCTTTATGGATGAGTCCAACGGTGCCCGAAAAAAGCGGAACTCTTTCCACCGAAGGAACTCTTATTACGGGAAGAGTGATTCGACAGCAGTTTATTTGCAGAAGATCTATTTCGACTCTGGGACTTCTCGCTGCAGTGAAATATTGATACGCAGAATTGAAAGTCTACGAAGTGCCGACTTTTTGTTTTCAAGTGGATGCAGCATATCCGTGCACTCACAAGGTCACATTTTATCATGGACACCAGCCGCATGTTTAATGCTTCTCCTATTTAATTAGAAAATTTTAAGAGACACTCACTGTTGCTTGGTTTGATTTGTCGCTCCACCGTCATTTTGTGCAAACTTTAGAGTAATTAAACCAGGAAATACAGTTTAAAGGGGATTCCGAACCACTCAAACATCTAAGAAATCGTCAGGATTCGAGCCTAAAGCATGAGGTATCAAAATGTAGAGTGCTAGTCACTTGGACACAGGCCGCCCGCTCATCAGACTATACTATATTGATGGGTTACGCGAGCATAAATGAATAAACATTTGGTCAAGTCGAGTGTTAAATTGATGGTTCTTTTCAATTACACGTTATGTTATTTTTGTTCTAATGCAGCTGGCAATACAGAGACAGTTAATCTTTATGCCATAAGTAAGGGCTGCACGAATGTTACTCCATTATCACTACCCAGGGGGAACGTGCAGCTTGAAGATATTCTACGGACGAGAGTAACACTACCCACACTTTGGATGATTGTAAAAAATTTTTTTCGTTTTATTGAGCTATTTTATTCTGTAGGCAATGCTATAACCAGTTTTTATAAGCAATTATTCCTTAAAAAAATTTTCTATTCAGTGGAAAATATGATTAGTATAATAAATAATAAGAGCGAAAAGTTTTAAGCGAAGAAAAATACATTTGAACTTGCTTATCAGCTTGTTTTAATTATATGTATTGAATGAAGGATTTTATTTCTTCACATGTTTCGGTAAAGTAAAGAAAAAAAGCGCTTAAAAAAGATTGCAAAAAGTAAATGAAAACCAAAAAATAATAATAACGTTAAAACTTTGCTGATTTCTCCTGGCCTTCTGTCGAACTTATCCGATGTTGTATATATGTATAAAAAATGTCCCGTTCACAGATCGTCTTCGAGTGGAACGGAGGAGGAGTAAATGAATCTTTCCATCATCGGAAACAACGACAAACAACGAAAGTCGCTTTAAAATTTATCCTCTTCTAGGAGGAGGGGCGTTCTTCGAATAAAAGAGATTCCTTACTCCAGATTGGCTGTGTCGAGTAAGACGATCTTTTATGGATGAGTCCAATGGTGCCAAAAAAAAAAAAAGCGGAATTCTTTCTTCGGGAGGACTGATTACTGTAAGAGTCATTCGACAGCAGTTTATTTGCACGAGATCTATTTCGGCTCTAGAACTCTCGCTCAAGTGAAATATTGATACGGAGGATAGAAATTCTACGAAGTGCCGACTGTTTGTTTTCAAGTGGATGCACTATATATGTATGTTCACAAGGTCACGCTTGTCATGAACATGAGCCTCATGCATAATACTTCCCCGATTTAATTGGAAAATTTAAAGAAACATTCTCTGTAGCAGTAATAACGAAATGTATTATTAGAATTTGAAAAAACCCGTTTTCTGTAATGTCGGTGTTAGATCACACCCCCTCCCTTTCTACCATGTTTTAATTATTGGTTTGGTTTCCTGCTGTACGGTCATCTTGTGCACATTTTCAGGTTAAACAGACCGGGACCTACAGTTTAAAGTGGATTCAGAACCACTCACAAACATACATGCCATTGCCAAGATTCGATCCTGAAGCCTGTGGTACCAAAGGCCAGAGCGCTAGCTAGAGGTCTAGCCGGGCCCATCAGGCCTCAGGACTAACCAGGGCCAAAGACCAAGTCCCTAGCCAGGGGCCATCAGCCCCCCGTTTATCAGATTGTAGTAAATTATGCGAGCATAAATTTCATAACATCCGGTCAAGTCGAATGTTAAATTGATGGATGTTTTGAATCGCACATTATATGATCATAATAAAAATGCTCGTTTTATTTATTTATTTGATTCAATATACGAATGAATTGCGGTATTCAATTCTTATAAGAAATACTTCCTTAAAAAATCTTCTATCAATAGAAAATATGATAAATAATAAGAGCGAAAAAGTTTTAAGCGAAGAAAAATGCATTGAACTTGCCTATCAACTTATTTTAATTATGTGTATTGAATGAAGGATTATATTTCTTCAAATGTTTCTTGGAGAAAAAAAAGCATTTTAAAAGATTGCAAAATAAGTAAATGAAAACCAAAAAATAATAATAAAGTTAAAACTTTGCTGATTTCTCCTGGTCTTCCATCGAACATATTCGATGTTGTATATATGTATAAAAATGTCCCGTTACAGATCGTCTTCGAGTGGAACGGGGGGGAGTGAGCGAATCTTTCCATCATCGGAAACAACGACAAACAGCGGAAGTCGCTTTAAAAATTTATCCCCTGCTTGGAGGAGGGGGGCGTTCTTCGAATAAAAGAGCGCTCTCTTCCAGATTGGCTTTGTCGAGTAAGGCGATTCTTTATGGATGAGTCCAATGGTGCCCGAAAAAAAAGCGGAACCCTTTCCCCGGGAGGACTCTTATTACTGGAAAAGTGATTCGACAGCAGTTTATTTGCATGAGATCTATTTCGGCTCCGGAACTTCTCGCTGCAGTGAAATATTGATACGGAGGATTGAAAATCTAGTTGAAGGGCCGACTCTTTGTTTTCGAGTGGATGCAGTATACACAGTGGATAAAAAAAAGTATTGGCAATTGCCTATAAATGATCATATTTGCTAACAAAGTATGTTTACAAATTTTATTTTAACATAGCGATTACAGAAGGAGAAAAGACAAACAAATATAACGAAATTTTCATTTAAATATTTTTTTAGTCAAAATCTACGAGAAAATCCAAATTTTACATGATAAAAAAAGTATTGGCAAAAATTATGAAATTGACAAAATTATGAGCGAAAACAAAATCAGTATATGTTTAGTACTTTGTATGCATACCTTCTGCATCTATAACAGCTTGTAATCTATTTCTCATAGAGGAAACTAAGGTCTTTGTTGTACTGTTGGGAATTTTGTGCCACTCTTGCAAGAGTAAACGTTTGAGGTCGTCTTTACTTGAAATTTTATGTTTCTTGATTTCTAGATCCAGCAGGTGCCATAAATTTTCAATTGGATTGATGTCAGGCGATTGAGGAAGGGTTTTTAATTGGCGAGGAGCATTGTAGAGTAGCCATTCACGGGTAAGATTCGCTGTATGCTTGGGTCATTGTCTTGTTGAAAAACGAATGATGTTCCCAAGCCAAGATTTTGGGCACTGATTTTTAAGTTATGGCGCAAAATGTCAATGTATGTACGTGCTGTCATAATACCATCAATAAAATGCAGGTTGCCAATTCCATTAGCTGCCATACAGCCCCAAACTAAGACGCTGCCTCCACCATGTTTTACAGTAGCAGTTAAATGTTGCTTTTCCAATTCAGTATTTGGCCTCCTCCACACATATCGTCGTCCATCCCTGCCGAAAATGTTAAACTTTGATTCGTCGGAAAAAATAACTGTGTTCCAAAACTCTTCAGATAAATCAACGTGGGATTTTTGCGAAATCTAACCTCTTTTCCTATTTATTTCCGAGATGAATGGTTTCTTTCTAGCTGCCCTTCCATAATAACTTCTCTCGTGTAAAACATTCCGTACAGTCTGTACACTGAAAGTCTTTTGCGAAGTGAAAGCAACATCTCTAGCTATCTGGGGTGCACTTATTTTAGGTTTTTCTTAACCTTGTTAATAATGACACGTTCTTCTCTTGTAGAAAATATTCGAGGTCGTCCACTTCTAGTCTTATTTTCCGTTGATCCTGTTTCCTTGAACTTTTTACAACACTTCTGACAGTAAATAAACTTATATTGAACTGCACTCCTATGGCACGATAAGTTAAACCTTCATTTCTAAGCCTAATAATCGTGTTTTTAACACTAACGTCCAACTCCTTCGATTTCGAAGTCATTTTACTGCAGTAATCGCAAAATAATGCATAGACACTTTTGGAGTAGTTTTGCAGACTTTATACCGGTAGAGTTTCTTATCAGTCGAAACACGTGACTTCAATGTAACAAAATTTGCATAGCAGTTAAAACTTTGCCAATACTTTTTTGACATGCAAATTTTCGTTTTTGAAGAGAAAAATCGTAGAAAATGCAAATTAAAAATAAAATTTTTACTATTTTTATATATCTAAGATGTCTTGTATTTAATTACGACAGCTAAAATTGCATAACATTTTATTTATTTGTCAATATGAATAAATTAAGGCAATTGCCAATACTTTTTTTACCCACTGTAGGTGTACTGACAAGATCACATTTTATCATGGACACGAACCGCATGCATAATATTTCCCCGATTTAATTGAAAAATTTAATTAACACTTTCTGTTGCACAGATAAGGAAATGTATTATTAGAACATGAGAGAAAAGGCAGTTTTCCTGTAATGTCAGGGCTAGATTACGACACTCCTATATGTTTTAAATAAGTAACACCTTCGGATAAGTAACACCTTCGGATAACCTTCGGATAAGGCCAGAAGGGCTGAGTGGCTCATGCGCGCTCTGGCGCTCGGTACCACAGATTTCGGCTTTCGAGCACCGCCGTTGCCATGGATGTTTGTAGTGGTTCGAATCCACTGTAAACCGTAGGTCCCGGTCTAATACGATCGTAGAGCGTTGCGGGGGCAGGGTTACTCCGCATTAGTGGTTTGTCTTCAAGTTACACACGCCCCTGGGTAATGCGAAGTGAGTAACGTCTGTGCATCGCTTGCCTTAAGGCATCCAAGACAGCTGTCTAAGTGTTTGCCAGCTGTATTAGAAAAAAAAACACCTACGGAGAAAAAAGTGAACTACAAAGATTCCAAAACTTCTCGCAAATATTTTCGTGGGCTAACAAAAAGTTTCAAATCCTTTAAAAATTGATATTGTTTCGAAAAGAATTCTCAAGTGATTCTTGTTTACGACGTTATCTGAGGTCGCTTTCCACTGGAACTGCTGACAAAGTGGTACCTCTGGATACGTCCTCTTTGGAATGAATCTATATGATATACGTCTTGCTTGAATGCGAAAAATATTGTTTGGTATAAGTTCTTTATTTGAATACGACATGTGTTCGTCAAACTTTTTGATTATAGGATTTTTTTTTTGTTTTAACATCGGGGACATCATGTACAACTTACATATCCCGCGAAAATTGATTATTACATTGATTAATTATTAGAGTAATACGGATTATAACATTGATTGAGAAATATGGATTATTATAACACTTGAGAAATAAGGATTATAACATTGATTGGGCAATAGCGGATTATAAAACATTGATTGGGCAATAAGATTATAACATTGATTGGGCAATAAGGATTATAGAACATTGTGGATTAAAATAAGGATTATGAACATTGATTTCTGAGCAAATAAGGATTGAGAAACCCTCAGTGAATGTGTGAAATCGGGATGTCGTCAAATAAAATCCTCCGTTGATGTGGAATGTCAAAAAGCGAGTCGGAGAGTTCAGATTCTATTCGAAATAGTACTATTATTAAATTAGCATACGTTCCAGAACAAGCAGCTTCTCTTTCCGAACAAAGAAGAGAGCCTGCTAATCCGGGAGTTCCCTGATTCAATATTAATGCGAGATGCACTCAAAAGCAGGAAGTCTTTCATGCATTTTCTTATGAACTTCACTCGCTGTGAATCTCGTTTTCGTTTTTCCCCCTCCTTCAAACAATCGAGTCAGTTACCGATTCCTCTGCATTTTCTGTCTTCGCAGAACACAGGGGGCCGTCTCCACATGCTCCCTCCGCCTTCTGGAACATGCGTGGCCCAAGGCCAATAAGATCTCCATTAGTGCTTTTGTGTTTTTTGCTATTCAACACATTCGGTTCGGAGAAATGGATGCAAAAATTATCTCCTGGAAGAATGATATTATGCGTTTTTTAGGGAGAA